>JAVHLV010000161.1:0-147114 GCA_036785495.1 Colletotrichum neosansevieriae | reverse complement strand
ATATAACTACTATTAGTATTTAATAAAATATTTTTTATAATTTTAGCTATATCTTCTATATAGTGACTAAAGCTTTGACTAATTTGAATAATTTTTTGACTAAACCTGACTAATTCCCAACCCTGCTCGCAGCTCGCTCCAGGGAGCTCGGGCAGTGGGTCTATTCGAGGCCTGTCATTTGCTGACGGAGCACTGAGCGCCAGGCGTCATTGGCTTTCCCAAGTACCTCTCGGTTTTCGGTACCTCCACGTTCCAAACCCTTCAGCAGTCAGGTCTCCCGCCATCCCCATCATCTTCATCCCAGGCCTGGGAAGCGCCTGTTCCAGCATCTTTATGCATCAACGGGTAGCCGTTTCAATTCGCCCAGATGGCAAGATCGGCGCAGGTATGGCATTGACGACTGCCTTACCGCCGCGTGTTGATGATGCCTTGGGCATCCGCTGGTCGCCGCCCCCGAACTCGGAACTCATCTCTCAGCAAAAAGAACTGATGTGTCCAGCGGCAAAGCCACCCGCGGACTATCAAATAACCCTCCTGAGAACCCCTGAGCTAAACATGATTAGCAACTCCCCTGCGACAGAAAAGGGAGCGAGAAAATTACGAGTCGTAAAGTGGCACGAGCAGCCTTCGCCAATATACACGGAAATTGTCTCTCAGGTAGACCGTAGCTTTTGAAAAGGACCCCCGCGCGCTTTCATCTGATATTTTCCTTCGACATTCCCAATCATCGGATGGAAGGCACACATGTTTATCCTCGATTGTGCGTTGACGATTTGTTGCTGAACTTCGCAAAAAGCCGTCAGCTGGCAATTAGCCTCATT
Organism: Colletotrichum neosansevieriae; assembly: GCA_036785495.1. Classification (NCBI taxonomy): domain Eukaryota; kingdom Fungi; phylum Ascomycota; class Sordariomycetes; order Glomerellales; family Glomerellaceae; genus Colletotrichum; species Colletotrichum neosansevieriae. Next base: position 146,293 of record JAVHLV010000161.1, on the reverse strand, counting down.
TCTTCAATACGGATTCCTCTGGCATGGGTTTGCTGGCCACGGTTGCCATGGTATCCAGGGGTCCATCTGTCTTTCCGCCTCACCTTCAGAAGAACCTTGCTGGACCTTTTTCGGATTGATGTCACTGTGAACATGTCTCGCATACAAGATCCTGCGTGGCAGCAAACACCACATGAACCCCTCCACTGCCCGTTGTCCACTTTATCCACCAAGCCCAAGACGAAGCCCAATCGCTGATGCGTTGTCACCATGTTACCGCAGCCCACTCTCCCGCGATGTGGCATCTCACAGTTGGCCCGCGCCAATGGGACAGTGACAACCAACGAAGCTGCGTCGTGGCCCAGAGAACCCGACCCAGCTCTTCATCGGAAAATAGCTGCACGACGCAGCCTGAGTGTCCCACGCCTAACTCGATCTGCTGGTCACCATCGCTACTGGCGCCGTATGGGTTCTCCATCACGCCCCGCTATGACTCGCATCGCGATTCCCGAGGTTGTTGTGGAGGAGGATCTGAGTATAGTTTATGGGCTTACACAAGGGAAATGTCATTTCAGTTGCCAGTGACTAACTGAAGCAGCAAAAGAATACGACTCGACCGACCAAACTCCAAATTGTATTCACTTCAACCTAATATTACAGCAGCTACATGTCTAATAATCATCGTCAGAGTCGGTGTCCTCGTCAGGCACCAACGCTCGATATCTCCGGCTGGCCAGGTCCTCCTCGATGCCGCCCTCGCTCTCAGGATCAACGTATCCTTCGCCGCCGAACAAACTGAGGGCGACAGGGAGGAAGATGAGGGCATGGGTGCCGGCGAACACAACAAGCGCCAGCCAGACACGGAAGTAGTAGATTTCAAAGATCTTGGACCTCGTGAAGGCAAGGACGCAAACTCCTAGCAACTTCGTGACAGTGATTCCCGAAAAGACAGAGCTTCCGACATTAACGAGGGCAGTCCACGCGCGCGCGTCACGTCCGCGGAAGCGGTTTTTGGCTCGCTCCATAACAGTGCGAGACGGGAACATGAATGCCCTCGCAATGTGTGCACAGAACTCCACGCCAATGCCCACGCAAATGATCAGGTTGACAAGTGAGACTGCGTTGAGCGAGACACCGAACACTGCCATGGCACCAATAATGTCGACAACTGTCATGCAAACTGTCACGGTGACAACCAAGGCAGTCATGAGTGATCCTAGAAGGACGGACGAGATGAGGAAAATAATCGCCACGGCGGACCCAAGCAGACCGCCAGTCAGCGAGACAATGCTGGCGTACTGGTCGAAGAAGATGTAGAAGAGACTGTAAGGGAAGACGTCGGCGCCCGTCTGACGTGTGATGTCGGAAGCGATTCTACGGGCAGCCGACATGGCGTTGATAAAGTCGTCCTGGCTGCGCAGGGGTGTGTGCATGGTTCTGAAATGGCTGGCCGGGATGGTGTCTCTCTCGGAGTCGACCACGACAGCGTCACTGTAGGCGGCCTGCCCTCCCAACGGGCAATCGTCGTCCGTGGGAGACTTGAGGAACTTTTCGAGGTAGTGAATGAACTCGCCATCTTGAGGCATGCCTGAGAGGGTGATATTCCATGGCGGGTTCCGATCAGCGAAGCATGCCTTGCCGTTCTCGACACAGCACGAGTCGCCAAGATCAGGATTAAGCCACTGGAAGTAATCGTCGATCCAGCTGGCAGTCGGCGAAGAGATGAATGAAACCTCTGGTCTCTTGCGTTCACCCTCCAAAATGTTGGCGAGAGAGAACTGATCGCAGGTTGTGAACCTGGCGCAGATCTCCCGCTGGTGGCTTCGCTCAGTGGCATTGAACTCCCTTGTGACAAAGTACACGGGGGGGCCGGTCTCCATGTAGGCGTAGAGATCGTTGAAGTAAGGAATGAGGTAGGATCCGTCTGGAATGGCAACGCGTTGGTCGAGACCAAGTTGAACCTCGGGAATCAGTGCAATGCCAGCCGCGAAGATGCCGAGGAAGATGGCAATGATGGCAACCTTGGCTTGACGGGCAAGGATCGCGGGGGCGTAGGTTCGGCGAATGAACTGCTGAAGCAGGCTCTCTTCAGGTACCTCATAGAATCTCGCGCTGCCATTTTCGTTGCTGCCGCTGAGGTGGACACGAGCAGCCTTGACCTGAAGGCAAGGGATACAGTCGGCTCGGTGGTCCTCCACGCGGATCTGGTTCATGGCCAGGACAGACACAAACAGTGTGATTTGCAGAATGGCGTTGATGAAGACAGCGCCGGCAGCATAGGCGGCAAAGTTGCGAACCGCTGGCATGCCGACTGCGGTTCCGAGTGCGAAGGCAACAGTCTCGGTCAATGCTGAAAACAGGATAGACGGTCCCATGCGGCCAAGTGCTTTGGCGATGCGCTCCTCGACCATCTCATCGGGATGGCTGACGTTAACTCGCTCGAACTCGTGGACGATCAGGAAAATGTTGTCAACACCGACGGCAAGGACGATGAAGGGGATAACTTCGGCAATGATGAGCGTGGCCTTCAGCCCAGCCCAGGAGAAAAGGCCGATAGATGCGCTGATGGACATCAAAACGATGAGAATGCCAACGACGCCGAGGCTGAACTTGGACTGAACCAAAGCAGCGGAAGGGTTCCTAATCATGTCCCGGATTGACAGAGTGGTAGAGCCGAGAGCCAGCGAGGCATAGAGAAACATGATGATGTAGCTGATGACTACAATCTTGGCGTCAGTGTTGGTGGACTTGTTGAGTTCCTGCTCCAAGCTGGCTTCTGTAGAGAATGACAGACGGAGACCACGATCCTCAGCCTCTTGCTGAGCAATAAGAAGACGATCACGTAAAGCGTTTTCCCAGTCCATGGCGCGCTCAACAGCAGGGCTGCCTTCAGCGGCGTTCTTGACAACCCAGTTGATGGTGATAGCGGTAGCGCTGACAGGGTCTTCGCCGTAGTCTCCAAGGATCATGTTTGGCTCAATAGGCTGGCCAAAGTCTGGGCGACATTCGACAGGCGATTTTGCGCACTGTCGAAGCTGGTCTTGCCAGGTATCCCGTCCCACAAGCGAGGGCTCATTCCCAAAGTAAGCTGCAACGGACTGGACAACACAGGCGCTGCCGGTCGGCTTCAAGCAGATGTCATTCAGAGTAGCGCCATATTTGGCACCCTTCAGCTGCTTGACGCTCTTCTCAACTTCCATCCACCAGAGCAGGGTGTCATAACTGAGGACAGGAGCAGGGCCATCCTGGTCGTTGACCAAGAACGCCTTCTCGGCACGGTAGAAAGGACCGAACTGCTCGTCAAAGAAGGCCTTCTCTTGCGCGGCAGCAGAGGAAGGACTAACCCAGAGGCGTGCAGGGTCCTTCTCAATGTCAAACCTGACCCAGCCGGCACTCAGGATGACGACGACAATGAGGGAAATGCCGATGGTGATTCCTTGGTATCGTGCCGCTGCGTGTCCGAGCTTGCTGAAGGCTGCGTCGCACCACGTGTTGATTTTGTAATATCTTTGAGGGCGGTCAAACATGGCTCCGTTCTGAACAAGGTCGCCCTCATCCTCATCGTCACTAGGAGAAGCATCCTGCAGGAGCCTGAGACGCTCGCTCTCCCTCTTGGCACGGCGCCTCCAATAGACGTGGCCAACGACTGCAGCGATGGCAGAGAAGAGCAGGACACAATAAGTGAAGATGGCGGCAAAAGAAAGGCATGGCAGAACACCGACGTGGCATTCGCCAGGTTTGCTAACGGCTGGAAGTTCAGGACAGACAGCCGGGCAGTCAACACAGGCGCAGCGGAAGTTGGGGTCCTCGTCGTTGCACTTCTTCGGCGTCATATCCCTGGGTGCCATACCAGGCTCGCTGTACTTGGTAGGGAAGTTGATCTGGAACGGCGAGCCGATGATCTTCTCATCTCCCAAGAATTTGAGCAGTTGCGAGTAGTTCTTGGCGCCACCTCCGATGAAATCAATCGCCTTGGAGTTGGAGGGTCCGAATTTGACCTCCTTGCAACTATCATAGAACCCAGTTCCGTATTCCTCCGAGATCAACTGATCCAACTCAGTGACCATTTGTTTTTTGTTCTTTTCCTGAGTCTTGGTGACATTGAGGAATAGTGACTGATCGGGAGAGCAAGTGAATGTGCAGAACAAGTTGAAGAAGTTGTCCTTGCAGGCTGGGCAGGAGGATACGATTTGATTCGGGGTGCCGAGCTCGGAGGCGAGCGCTTTCACCTGCTTTGGTCAGCAATGATTCATTCGCACGACCAGCCATTAAAACTTGCCTGATCAGCATCACAGCATACTGGTCCGGAATTCCATTTAGCTCCGCACAGGTCGACAATCTGCTTTCGCAGGTCCTCATCGGGGTCCTCGGCAAGACCGTTATCAACACACGGCAGCTCCTTGCCGAAGAAACTTTTCTTTCCACAGTGTCCTCGAATCGCACATCGTCCGGCTTCGTGTTTCGGTGTCAACGGCTCTGCTGCCGCACCGTTCAAGCCGGCTAGCAAGAGTCCGCCGGCTCCGAGGAGCTTCCACAAGGCCATCGCGTGTTTCGCCGCGCAGCGGCAGTAATCGGATTATTATCGATTTTATTCAGTGGAATGAACAGGAGACGGCATGCGATGATGGCGAATGGCGGTAATACGAGTTCCGTGGGAGAAAAAGAGAAACTGAGAACGGTGGTGATGCGTTGGGAAGACAAGTGTACCACAGCAACAAGCTTCCTGGGAGCTCGGTACGTTAGTCAGTGGCCTGGTTGTCAGCCCAGGCGCACTTGCGACACTGGATTGTGCCGCCCGCGTGCCTGCGCTGCGTCATCCGCACCGACTGCCCACGCACTTGCCACAGGCTCGCATCGGAGGTGGAGACCTCCCTCTGCGCATTCCATTGGTTGGCGCAGCTCCAGCCACCCGGCTGTCCCTTCCCCGGATATCGATGGCGTCACGAAGAGAGTCACGTGGCAGCTACTCTGTACACTAACCTTACCTGCCCTAGGAAACTCCCGTCTCCGAGATCCCGTTATTTATGCCGTCCGTAGTCATGCCGGCCCGGACTCCGACTCCGGGAGGTCCTGGCATGTTTCCATCGAGCCACGGGGGTGGGGGACCAGCGATGACTAAGGTATAACGGCGAGGTTTTATGGTTGTTGTGTCATCCATATCCATTCTCGCTTTTTTTGTCAGGCGCATTGCAGTTTCCTCGCGGGATCACAATGAAAAATGTTCGGAAGAAGGACCCTAGCGGAAATGGAAAAAAGAACACAACGGTAATATATGATAGTCGTGGCTGCAGCTAAAGATGTACATATGCCTAGACGAGCCATGGTAGGAGCAATCTGTTGAGACAAGGCCCGCTCAATCGGAGTTGGCCACAGCGGCGGCCTGTAGCTTCTTCGAGATGTTGTAACAGGTGCCTTGCGCGGGAAGGTCCCTCTCCGAGCTGGCCCACGGCCTCGACGTATAAGAACCTTTCCATCCAACGTCCCAAGCTCACCTGCAACCTCTTTTTCCCAAAGCACCTTTCTGCCAAACCACAGAGACAGTCTATCAGCAAGCCTACCTGACTATCGTTCTAATTTTATCATCGGACCCCAGAAGCATTCTCACTCGCATATGCCCAACATGAACTGCCAATCGCCTATCACGAACCCGAATCAGGCCTTCTTACAAGCAGCTTTCTGCGCAAACAGAAACGAAAGTCCCACGGCGCTGCAGTCGTCAGGTTCGTAGAATCAACCTGTTGCACTAGGACGGGTCTTGGAGGTCCAACTTCATCAGCCGCAGATCTCACATGCCGTTGTCAGTCCTCAGTGGAGCAATTTGAGCACCACATGGTTTATGCTCGCCATCATTTACTTCTCGGCAAATCTGATGTGGATGCGCTGGGCGCCCCCGGGCATTATCAGGTGGATAGCTGTCACGATAAACATCGTTCTGACAGCTGATGCTTTCTATAAAGGCATCAGTTCCGAAAGCGTACCCGCCAACTTGTGGGAACAACTTCTCCTCACCCTCAGCATTATGTCTCTGGTCTTGACCATAGATTCGAGGAACGGGAGATTCCGACGCCCACGAAGGATGGCTGCTTTCTTGTTTCTATTCGCTGCGATGGGGTTTTGTGTCAACAAGTGGTATGAGCTTATGCACGAGGCCTATGGTGTATGGTTGCGGGCAGAGCTGTGAGAAGCGACGAATATCACTCAAGTATAATCAAGTATGAGAGCAGGATCGACAGCGGCTTTCAAATAGAAGCATAGTTGAATAAAGCGCATAACACTCTAGGTTTTCCAAAAAATCACTTCGACGGTGCTAAGACAGCTTTTCTGCGTCCACAGCGCACGTGGAAATATAATTTGATTGTGAAAATTATGGAATGGCTCTTGGAATCTGATATAATTTTCTCGAGATTCAATTTTCCTCAATCAATTACCGTACAACCCAAGGGCTTGCAGACTGAAACTCAGGTATTCAAGCTGAGGGGAATGATCCGTACAACATCAGCAACAAGCACGCTTGACCCGACATGGGCCAACCGCCTCTGCCTTTACACGAACTCCCAGGTCGTTAACGTATTCGACATTGTACACCTCTCCAACTCTGTGACAGCTCCACGTCTTCCTTCCCAGGTCTCATGAATTTACAAGCCTCGAGGAACTACTTTTCCTCCTCGGCCTTGTCCCATCCCAAAATCTTCGGCCCAAAGTTATACCATCCATACGCCTCAACGGAAGCAAACACACAGAACAGCGATATCAACAAGACCTTGGCCCTGGGACTCGCAGTGATGTTTCTGAAGTTGAAAGCCGGGATCTCCATGTCCTCGGGCTTGTTGCCGTTGGTATTCTTCGCCGGTCCGGCTCGGTACCGCGCGGTGGTCGGGAACGCGGAGCGCTGGAGTGGGGCCCGGAGAGCCGTGTTTGTGATGCGTGCAGCGACTCTTGCGGACATTTTTTTGAATGGTTTCTGAGCAACTATGAAAGTGAATGTGCGTGTGTGAATAATAATTGAGCTTCGTAGGATTTGATCTTGTTGGGTTTTGGTCTGAATCTCTTTCCGTCCCATCGCTTCAAATTCGCCTTATTTATCATGTTTCGTCGCTATTTACGACCTGAGCGTCTCTTTTTTACGATATTTACGAAGGATGCGTCAGGCGTCATCCGCAGACGGCGTGGCTGATTGCCCAGGACCTACCGAACCGGCTGAACCCGGATATATGGGCCCAAGCACAAACTGTCCCCGGATCACACCGGGTCAGACGGGCATCCATTTGCCGTTTCAGGACGGATTTTTCTTACGGTGACTGCAGGGTGACTCAATCGAGCCACCGATTTCATTTCGCAGTGGAACTTCTTGCAATGCATCGTGTTTCTCCATTCACCTGCGCGTTCAACACAAAACGCCTGAGCCATGGTCGACAGCAATGCCCCCGATCCAATCCTATACAAGTTGACCGACCATTACTTCTTAATCGTGAGTGGCTTGAAGGGTTTCCTCAGCCGATCTATAGGTGCAACGCCCCCTTCCTTCTTTAGCGCCGCCGGTCTCTTAAAACCTCCAAACCCATTCGTTGTCGTTGTCGCGTGCAAACAGCTCGCCGGGCGTTCCCGGATGGGCGGCGGCTGGTCATTGTCTTCGTTTTCCTTCTCCGGTCTCGGGGGAGAGCTGGAGAAGTTTGCATAGTGTTTCTTCGGTCCCGCGTCAGCTTCAAAGGTCGTTTTGGACGGCTTGGCAGGCACCCGGCAGGCTCCAAGCTTGTGGCCGCTGAGGCCGGGCTCGATGGCTGGGGCTAGGCGGTGGACTCGGTGCAGGTCTGGCAACTCTGGTCGCTCCTGGAGAGCCTGTCTTGGGGGAGGAGGAGCAGGCATGTTGCTGGGCTCTGACATGTCCGACTTGGATCTCTTGACGAATCCGAGAAGGCTCTGCTGATCGGCCGACCGCTTCGTTGTTCCTCTCCTGAGAGCCGAGGACTTCTGCGGTGGAGGGTGACGGTCCTGTGCCAGAGCCGACGCTGCCATTTCTTTGGCGGCAGCCAGCATGGCCGACTGTGCTGCGCTTGCGGTTGTGAAACCTGGCAGCGACGACATGGTGAAGTTGGACGCTGCGTCCATGGTCGTGGACGTATGCCACGTCGACACTGACTGGGTCTCCTCTGAATCTGCCGATCCAATCTGCGGCTTTGAGCGTCGCTGCCACTGACGATTCCTGCCATTCTCCCCGTCCCCGAAAGAATCTTCAGGGTTCTCGGGGTAGAGGTTGTCTTCCGGTCTTTCCATGGGCGCCATGCCGCCGAATACCTTGTCCTGGGTGGGCACCAAGTCCTCTCGTCCGAGGATTCGGCCGATCTCTTGTAGAATCCCGGGCTCGAGTGATGGACCGCGTTTCCTAAAATACTGGTGGATCTCCGTTGGGACGAAAGGCGACATTTCGGTCCGTTCGCCACCGTTGCCGCCGTTCTGCGAGCTGTACGTGGGGCAGCTGAGGTATAGAAGGGACTTGGCTCGCGTCATGGCAACGTACAGTAGCCGGCGTTCTTCGTCAAGATCCTCGGACCTCATATGTGGAATTGATCCATTGTACACGGCAGGGACAAAAACAATCGGCCATTCGAGTCCTTTGGCTGCGTGGATTGTCGAAATAGTCACCAGGGGCTTGCCTTCGGTATCACCCTTTTGCGCATCCGATGCCAATGACACATTCGCAAGAAACCGACCAAGCGCGTCATTTTCCTGGACTTGCTGGACTCCATCTATCACCGGGAGGCGGTCCTCGTCTGCCGTAGCACTCAGGTCCCTCATGAAGTCGCCCGCCAAGCCAATGAACTCCTGTACGTTGGCCCATCGCGCCTCGTGGTCTTCGCGATAGTTCTCTTCCAAATACTTTTGGAAATTGAGCTGCAAGAGTAAGTTCTGTATCAGGTCCACCAGGTGGCAGTATGGGCTGCCAGTAGGAGGCTCTTCAATCCTCCTTCTGGCGCTGGAAACGAGCCTGATGAGTTCTCCGCTAATCTTCTGCTCCATGGCCTTTTTGATGTTGGTCTTGGCGGTTCGTTCGCCTCGGCAATGCTTGTTCAGCAAAACCCAGAGACTTAGCTTGGCGTTTTCAGCCTCTTCAAGCAGGGACTTGATGGTGGCATCTCCAATGCCACGGCGGGGAACGTTTATGACACGCGCCACCGCGTCATTGTTGTCTGGTTGATGGATGACACGGAGGTAGTCAAGAATCACCTTGACTTCGGCACGTTCGTAGAACTTGAAACCGCCGACCATTCGATAAGCAACCCCAGCCTTGCCGAGAGCTGATTCAATATGCCTCGACAGTGCTGCCGATCGCAGGAGAATCGCCACATCGTCATGGTTCAACATCTTGCCTGCCATCATGAGGATCCGCTTGATCTCGGAGACGATCCATTCAGCCTCGACTGCGGATGACTTAAGTCGACGAAGAACCGGCCGCGTGCCTTTATTGTGGATTGGCAGTAATAATTTCTGATATCGTCTCTTGTCTTGCTGAATGATCTTCAGGGACACGTCCAGGATGGCTTGTGACGAGCGGTAGTTCTCTTCTAGAGAGATCTCGTCGGTTTGCGGATAATCCCTTAGCAGTCGATATAAGTTCTTGATCTCGGCAGACCGCCAGCCGTAGATGCTCTGATCAGGGTCTCCAACAATTGTGATTCTTTCCCGGGCTTGAGCAAAGAGCTTCATAAGCTCGTACTGAATGCCGTTGGTGTCTTGGTACTCATCGATGAGCACTGCTTGTACATTGGCAACACAAGACGGGTATTTCTGCAACAGCTCTACGCAGCGCGTCAACAGATCGTCGTAGTCGAGGAGATTAGAACGCTCAAGATGGCTCTGGTACTCTCGGTAGCAGGTCTGCAGATCGGGGCTTTCTGGTACCTCTTTGCCATTGCGTTTCGGTGGACTTTGGACGTTTCCCTTTGACTTTTTCTTGCTGATCCATGATCTTGCCACCGGTGGATCCACGGACAGCTGGAAGCGTTTGCATATCCTCTGGATGATGGACCTGGAGTCCGAGTCATCTGCGATTCCAAATTTCTCGTCAAGCCCGATTCTTTTGCCGTACGCAGCCAAATACCGGCGAGCAATACTGTGAAATGTTCCGAGGACAATCTTCTTCTCCCGGTCGCCACCCAGAGCCTTGCCAATACGCTCCTTCATCTCCCTCGCGGCTTTGACGGTGAATGTGGCGACGATGATTTCTGAAGGCGCGTATCCGACGCTGTCAATCAGCCAAACAACTCGAGAGGTCAGAGTGTGCGTCTTGCCGCTTCCTGGGCCGGCCAGGATGGCAACGGTCGCCGCCTTGGAGGTGACTGCTCGACATTGTGCTGTGTTGAGGGTGGTCAGGATGGATTCAGCCGGGCCGGGTGCCGAGCTTGATGAGTTCATGATGCGGTATCAAGGAGGACATCAAGCAAAGTACCCAGGATGAAGTCAACTACCGCGGATGGCCCTCCTTTCGGGCCCGCGATACCGCGACGCGTCAGTCACGCAGGAGAGTCAACACGAATCCGGTAAATCCCCGGCGCGCTCACGACGTCACGTGCACTTGGTGTCTGCCAAGCTTGTTCACTACCTAAGGTACCTACAGTACCTTACGCACGTGCCGGCGCAGATCTGGGCGCGGTCGCCTCCACTCTGGACGAAAGCACAGTGGGCACTCTCACCGGTCCACCGCTGCCATTGCCACCGCCGTTGGGCCGAGACATTAAGCTGAAGACCAGGCCTCTCGGTGACCCGATAATTCAGTTTTCAACGATACACGTGAGACGCAAAGAGGATCTTGTTCAAGTTCAGCTTTCAGCCTGCAGCCAGACTTGGCCAATTCCGGATACCATCGAACGCCTATCGGTTATATCCTGATTTCTCCTAGCCGAATATAGGGTTCGTGGCGACCAAGTTGTTTCGTCTCTCCTATTCAGAGCACCGCTTAGCCGTTTCCATCCCGCCATCACAGCTAGGAGGGTGTGATGAAGCTCAATCGGGCTTGGGACCCATCGCTCGGACAAAGTTTGTTTTCGAGTTGATGACTCGTGAAGAGACTGTTCCCGCTGCGCGACACGGACGTCTCAAGGTTTTCCGGTTCGCAACAGCGCAGCTCAACGGGCAAGGTGGAAGTCAACGTCCCATCGGTTCAGCCAGAAGAACGGCCACGATCCTATCACGGCTTTTATCACGGCCGACAAAGTTGCGACCATCATGCTTTAATGCTGACGACAGCTCCAAGTCACACTAGGCAGAGATCCCATTCGAGGAGCACTGTGATGCGATACCACGGAGAGCATTAGCTTGTGCCATATGTCACGGCCTATTGCAGCAGAGCGGTATGCGGTCAGAGGGTAGCTGGTATTTTGACGTGGTCGTTCTGATATTTAGCCCGATCCCATACAAAAAGCGTCAGTGCACTTGGCTTACTCAGCGCGCCTAGGCTACCCTACTAACAGCCCACTTTAACATTAGCATAATGCAAAATAGCTAGAATAATAAGGAAAAGTCGCAAAAAGTCATAATTAGAATGCAAAGGTTACGATTAGCTAGGGTTATGGGGTTGGGGTGAGGTTAGGGTTAGGGTCAGGTTATGGTTAGGCGTAATGGTATATGTTTATCACGGCTGTTGTTAGCAGGGGGAGGGCCAAATACCAGAACGACCACGTCAAAATACCAGCTACCCGGTCAGAGAGGATGATTGATGGGGCGACGCAGGGATAGACGCAGCCAGGACTGCTCAAATCTCAGAACACAGGACGAGAAGCGAGGACGACAGCACAGCTGACCTGGGGACGCTCGTCTTTTCACCTCCTGGATCACTTCCTTGGTAACCTTTAAGATCACCTCCTTTTCGGACTATCCAGCTATGAGTGGCCAGAGAAATGTGGCCTCGCCGGCATGGCATGGCCCTGCAGTAACGAATTGAGTTGACAGAGCCAGTTCGGGTGTGGCACGGCACGGGGTTGGATGTGACGAAGCAGCCCAATCAGGACCCCGGCGGCCCTCCTCGGCGCTTACGGCCCCTGTCATCACGTCGATCCGTCCAACCACATGTCGGGAAGCCCTTGATTCTCCCGCCTCCTCTGCAGACGACATTAATAGCCACGGGCCATTTTGGGCGCCACTGCAAATCGATTGAGGTCGCCATCGTGCAAGTGCGACCGCTTCGCAGCTTCGTGCCTGGGGGCTTCAGCAAGTCAGAGTCGAGAGCACAGGGCCAGCGCCAATCTCGACGCACTGCCGAACTTCACCAGCCGGTATATACCCTTTGTGCGCCGCATAACCGTGCCCTTTCCATGTAACTTCTCCATCACAATGTGTTTCGGACCCTCCTCCAGGAGGTAAGATCATCAAAGCTGGATTTGGCTTTTAAAGACTTCCGGTGTCCTCACCACCATGAAACCCGTCCAAGCCCCGACTCATAACCCTCGCCTTCGCTTCTTGACCTTCGTTCTCTACTTCTTTTTCTGCAGCCCTGCACATGCAGTCCCTTCAGTCCACGAGCCTCGTAACAACAACCCTCTGAACATCCAGTGGGGTCCAGCGCCATCGCCCGAGGACGGTCCGCCCGCATCTGCAAACGCCTTGAGAGATCCCGCCTACCTGCCATATCAGATAGGCGCAATCGTCGGTTCTTACGGCCTGTCATTGGTGCTGGTCGCCGTTTTGTTGCTCATACTTTCCAAGAGACGTCGCGAGGCCCTCTCAGCTGGCGTCAACGAGGCTGAATTTCAAGAACCAAAATATTCGCCCAGGTCGCTGAGACTTACCTTGGAGATTCCAAATTCGCCCAGCAGTATCTCGCGGAGTCCCGTCCGCAACTATTCGTATCCATCCCCGGAGGAATACCACAACCCGGAGCTGCCTTCTCCCCAGACGCCTTACGTTGCCCCGACGCCGACTTCAACATTGCACGCACCCGGTGTAGACTTTTCAGTGGATCAAAGAATCGTTCAAAAAGATAAGAAGATGGCGCAGACACAGCTCGAGGAGATGTACAAGTACGTGATGGAGCAGGAGGAGGCCAAGGCGCAGGGCATCACGCTACAGGGCTCGCCGGTGCTTGCGAGCAACTCGCAGTTCCCTCCGCCAAATAACGCCAACTTTGGCAAGCCGACTCTTAAGAAGGAAAAGCACAAGCCGGCCAACCTGAACCTCGCGGAGGAAAAGCCGGAGAAACAGTCCCGGGCGTCGTCCATTTTCTCGGCCCTTCGTTCTCCCGGGAAGAAGAACAAGCATGTCAAGGGCATCAGCATCTCGTCCCCCATCATGACGCCCATGACAGGAACTTTCCCAGGCGCAAGACAGGAATCTCAGGAGATGAGTGCCATTCCCCCGCGGCAGTACGCGCCGCCTCCACCTCCGCCGGTCCCCACAAACCAGGTCCCGTACGGGGTGCATCAGGAGAACGGCCAGGTGTCGCCCATCACTCCGGATCACTCGCCGGAGAGCACTCAGAGCATCGATGAGCGGATCGGGGGACAGATCCCCATTGGTCATTACCGCAAACCGTCGGCAGCTCCGTCCGGGTATACCGTGTCCGAGGCGGATCCCAACTCGGCCACGACGGAGAGATCAACGACCCCGCTCATCGGCCTCCCGCAATCACCGAAGCCGGGGGCCCGCTTCCCCACGCTACCCGCTTCTCCCAAGCCCGGCGCCACATTCCCCTCGCTGCCCTCTTCCCCTCAGCCGGGGGCCACATTCCGATCCAAGGCCCCCTCGGCAGTCCGCACTGGCGGCGCGCTACCCTTGCGTGCATATGAGCCGGCTCTCAGCTCGCCATCCATGGCATCGCAGACCACCAAGCAAACAGTGTTCACACGCACGGGACCGTTGTCACCGTCGGGAGCCCGCACACCGGCAACAGGCATGGCTGTGCCGTACTCGCCGTACCAGCCATTCACGCCCATTGTGCCAATGACGCCGTCGCTGGTGACCAAGGCAGACCGCAAGAGGATGAAGAAGCTGGAGCCCAAGACACCGACTTTGGAGATGGTCAAGGGTGAGGACGACATCTGGTGAGGTTAGAAAAGGGAAATACCATATAGACAGTGGATAGCAAAGGGCGACCGGGTAATGTGATTACGATTTCTTTGATGGATGTTTCTTGGCGTTGTCTCTCAATTTCTTTGTCCATACAAGAGTACTGTACCGAGTACACGGAATGCCGTACGAATACCATACCTATCATTTAACAGCATCCCAAACATCCGGAAATCCGGACTGACAGACAGGCAGAGTCAGGGTCAGAGGCGTGGTTCTAAGTTCATGGCAAGAGTCAGGAAGCTGGACGAAGGGAATCATCATGCTTCTGGAAACGCGCTTTCCAAGCATCTAGGTATTTAATAGGGTTTCCTGCATTCCTCATTCAGGGTTCGTGCCATGTGTGTCTAAGGACAAATAAGCGTTTCAGATGATCCAAACGAGAGCGAGGGTTGTCTCGCGCCTGTGATCAGCGGGGCGATACGGCGAGGTTAACAACGGGGTGCGGTGTTTCAGCCGGGAGACACATGGAGGAAAGCCGGGGTACGTTAGCAACGAGGTCACAGCCTTGCGGGGGTGCTTGGCCTTGGAATGGTGGCAGGTTGAGTCGCAGCCATGCCCATTGTGAGACACTTGCGAGGCGGATTGGTCGATGGAGAGAGTCTTCGGAGCGGGCAAAGACAGGGAAACACAGTCGGCGCGAGGCATGGCCTTTGGGGAGGACCTACTGAGCAGCGGCAGCCGAAGGAGGAAGGACGGGATGAGAGACACGATGCACCGGGGGAGGGAGAGACGGTTGAGGTGGCAGCCACAGACGAGAAAATGATGCGGTTCTGGGATTGGCAATCCACCGGCTCCTCAGCGGGGATGGAGTGGCATCAGAGTCTGGAACTAGGTACCTTACTCTGGCCACCTCATGGCTGCTTTCAGCGGTCCAAGCACTGTGGAAGACCTGAAGGTTGTTTATTGATCCAGCCCCAACTCTGCCCGCTCGTCGAATCTATCGAGGCTTAGCGACCTCGACCCAGCGCTACGGCGAGCGCCGGTGGATGTGGATTGCTAGAACGTCAGGACCTTAAGGTACCTTACCTTAAGGCACCTTAGTTTGGGCTGAAAAAATCGAACGGGCAGTTTTCCTGTTTGTTAAAGGGAGACACCTCAGATGAGCAGCAAAGGGGAAAAGAAAGTGCCTGTCTCAACCGGAACCTGACTGCGCTCGTGATGGTCGATCCCCAGAAACCCGGGCTGAGGTTCTAACTTCGCGCTGGCGTTGGGCGTGTGTTCGGTGCAACGCCCCTCCTTGCACGCGCTGTAATAGTTCAGTTCCAGTGGCTTTCTTGGCTCAGTGGCGTAAGTGGTTTCTCGCTGTGTCTATCGGGTGGAGCTCTCAAAATGAGGCAGGCCGGCGCGCTGTTCCTGGCTCCCCGGGCACTGTATCGATGCATGTATCATCCCCGCAAAAACACTATGGCGAGTGACCTCCCGCAAAAGTGGGCGACGGCAGGGACGGGGGGATACCACTCAGCCCATTATCAGCTGTGGTTTCCCATTTATCGTACGATCGGACTCCATTCTCTTTCCCTCTCGCAATTCCTGCTCTTCTTCCTCCTCCCACCCAATTCCCTGCCCTCTCTTCGCGATCCAAGCATTCCAGCACCCTATCCAATTCGTGTGCCTGATATCCCACCACGTAAATCAATCCCAAGGCACCATTTCGTGCATCTCGCAGCCGCATCCTCCCTCGCCGCGCTGCTACTGCTCACCCCCGTTGCAGTGCCGGTCGTTCCCCCCTCCCACCAGGGCCCGAATCGTACCAACCCCAAGCTTTGAGCACCGCCAACCGGGCCAGCGTCATACGACTACAACCAAACCACTCCTGTCCATTCACCGCGAAATACCCATCCCTCCATCGCCTTCTGCCGATACTCGTACGACCAGATTGTTTTGTCGCTTCGACCAGGCCGCCCTTTCCCGTCAATCAACCGCTGCCCGTAATTGCGTCCCGTCCCCTGGCGACCACCGAACCGATCCATCGCGACCACCCGGCCACTCACATCGAGTCCTTGCCTCGACGGGACCTGGTCCCCCATTCTCCAGTCGTAGGAGGGCCGTGCCGACTTCGATGAATTGAGAATCAGGCCATAGTTGCATATACACCGCCGCAACATGGCCGACCAGGATCCGAATGCCTTATTTGGGCTCGACGAGTCTAACCTCGGCGTGGCGCCGTCCTTCCTCGACGATCAAGACGGTCAGAACGTCAAATCCGACCCCAATCGACAAACCAACATCTCCAACGACAACCAGCCCTTCTATGACGCCAATTGGGGCTTTCAGGACACACCCCCGTACGACTCCTACAGCATCGCTGCCACCACCGCTGCTGGCGCCACTCCCCTCTTCCAGACTGCTGCCCCGTGGGAGCTCTCTCCAAATCAGCATCAACAACATCAACTGCCCAACGTCTCCGCCGGCCTTGATCAGTCCATTGTCGCTCAGGCTGGCTTCTATGCCACTTCTACCCCTCCCAACCAGCACCAGCGAGGAGGCCACCCTCATCACCTCCCTCAAGAGACCTTGAGTCTCCTTACTCCCGCCCAGCAGGAAAAGCTGCGAAACATCGCCATGCCAGCCCACCTCCAGTATCAGTCACCAAAGAGCGAGCCGAGCCCCGGATCTGCCACGAGCGACCACAAGGCAGCACATCTATCCTCTCCGGATGCCCAGGACCTGTCCAGCAAGGCGAGCAGGAAGCGCAAGTCGTCCGCCGACGTCGATGATGAAGACGACGAGGATGACGAGAACCACCCTATCAAGAAGACGGCTCACAACATGATCGAGAAGAGATATAGAACGAATCTGAACGATAAGATCGCCGCGCTTCGAGATAGTGTGCCCAGCTTGAGGATCATGTCAAAGAGCGCCAGAGGAGAGGATACGACTGAGGATCGCGAGGAACTTCATGGGTTGACGCCTGCCCACAAGCTCAACAAGGCTACGGTATGTTGCTTGGAAACGATAACCGAGACCCTACTAACAAGCACAGGTCCTGAGCAAGGCGACCGAATACATACGCCATCTCGAAAAACGAAACAACCGGTTGATCGACGAGAACAGCGCCATGCAGAATAGGATTGCCGCGTTCGAAAAACTATTCATGGCCGGCGCGATGAATGGGGCCATGAGCCCGCTTCAACAACCCCCCACCCCGATGCAGTATCCTCAAGATCAGTACATCAACACGCCCATCGGAACACCGCGCGGCGAGTCGGCTCAGGGTATGATTCCCGTCCCCGAGGACATGAAGCGCATCATTTCTGCGCAGATGGCCGCTGGCCAGCCGTATCCCGTGCCTCAGCAAGGTTACCGCGGAGGAAACCCATCTGTTTTGCGCCAGCAGCAAATCCAGCAACAGCAGCAGCAGATTCAGCAACAAGCCCGCTGGGGCACCGGTCCTTATTTCGGCAAGCTGATGGTCGGCTCTCTTGCCGGTCTCATGATTATCGAAGCTGTGCGCGAGAGCGAGCAAAGCAACGAGTCTCCCGAAGGCCGCGGCTTGTTCGCCCTTCCCATTCAGCTTCTCAGCTATCTGGGATCAAATTCGCACATGCATATTGGTGGATATTACGTTTCACCTGCTCAGATCATTTCACATCTCAAAATTTTGTTCTTCCTCGGTACTGTTTTGTGGGTCTTTGTGCCCTCCTTATTCGTTCCGTCCGAGAAGAAGCCAAGAAAGGCGCATCAGCTCAGAGAGTCGCTTCAGGCTGCGGGGTCTGTGGCCTCTCCGATTCATGTGCGTCGTCAGGCATGGTTGACGGCTATTCAGACTGTTTGGGTACCTAAGCACAACTTTGTTCTCGAGGCTGCGGCTCTCATTCTCAAGACGATGAAGCTTAGCCTGCGCAACGCTATTGGAGTGCACGGTTACCAGATGCTTACCGGTCTCACCGAGGAGCAGGAGGCTGCCCGCGTCAAGGCGTGGTCTATCGCTCTGGACGCTCAGTTGGCTGGAGGCGACGTTGAGATTAACAAGAGCCGCCTCACACTGACTCTGTTGGCGTCCGGCACCCTTCCCGATACTCCGTCTCGTTTGATGCTTAAGGCCCTTCACTTTCGTGTACTCCTCTGGGACCTTGGCGCTAAGGGCCTGCACAACATTGTCGCCAAAAAGGTCGCCCGCTCGCTCTGGAATGAGGCAAGAAACTTGAACCGGGTACGCCGCAACTCGGAGGAGATTGAGGATGACCTTCCCGAGCATCTGGCTGCCCTTATCGAGCAAGAGTGTGATGATGTCCTCAACAACAGTGTCATTCAACGTGCTTACAACCTGGCATGGAACCTGTCAACAACCGAGGGCGTCACCGACCACAATGATGGAATGGATGCGGTGGTTGATGACCAGGCAGTGCGCTCTCCCTTAGATGCCGTCGCCGCTTGGTGGTCCAGCCAGACCATCCAACGTGCCCTGGTCACCAGTCTCGAAGCCAGCAAGGACGATGGTGACGCCCCCAGGGTCGTCTCTACCTGCCTCGAAACCGCCCTCAAGATTGCCCCTATCGGTTCTGTTGTCCAGGCTCGCGCTCTGGTCGCCCGCGCTGTTCTAGTCGATGAGAAGCGCGGCGCCAACATTGCCTCTGCTATTCAAAACGTCCAACCCACCAGCGAACAAAAGTCCATGAGTCAGATTGCCGCCATTATCGACTCCTCGTGTTCCGTCCAGTCCCCCGACGTTCAGATGGCTTTGAAGTGCGCCATGGCTATTGCTCACCTTCAACGCGCTAAGTCTACTGCCGCCCACCCCCAGCAAGGCCTTCGCCTCGTCGAAAAGATTGCCCGTCCCAGCGCCACCGCCAATATGTCTCTCCTCGGCTGTACCGCTCTGTTCAAGCTCATGGAGGAAATCTACGCCCAACGATCATCGACCGAATCTTTCAGCACGTCGCTCGAGCGCCTCGCCGGTAGCCTGCGCATCTGGATTGGCAGTGCACCAGGTGAGAAGTGTGGTCTGGAGCAGGATGTCCGCCACAAAATGGTGAATCGCTGCCTCAGCATCACCAAAAGTGTCGTCGGGATGGAGACCGACACCGGCTACGGCAGCATGAGCGAGTGCGAAGAGGATGGGTGCTGATGATATTCCTTTTTTTTTTCTAAGTCTAGAGGCGGCATCTCCCCTTACTACATACTAGATGCGTTTATTTCCATTTATTATACTTTTTAAGGGTAGGGCATAGGTTTTAGGCGTCAACGAGGGGAGGATACATATCTTCGACTGGCGTTTCGTATGGAAGCAACGCGACGACGGCTGGAAAAGGCTGGGACCAGCGGGTTTTGCATGAGCAGAGACGGACGTCACTTTGGCTGGCATTGATCCCCATGAGGACTGTCACGGTATGGAATCGGCGAGGGATACGGTCTGGGGATATATACGCGTCGGCTTAAAAAGTTGTGTCGAAAATTTCTCTATAATTGACGGCCTTGGGCCTCTATTCTGTAGAATCAATATGACATGTGCCTTTGCGGGTCCGGAGCATGAGTTGTCCTGTGAGCAATAGAGGGGACGAGCCGCAAGGAGTTGTGATGGCACTCTGAGGGGCTTTGTTCTCTTCCAGCAGGTGCCGAACACAGCGATGCCCTTCAGTACGGCTGAAGTGGGATATTTCATTGTAAGTCTTACTCAGCTAGCTTTTTTGCTTCATTTGCAGCCTTGCAAAAGCATAGGGGATTTTTGACATGCGATATTCCCAAAATCGATGGCCATGTTCATGAAGGAGAACACGGATACGGCACGGCAGTCCACCCCCCACCGAGCCCGCATCTCCACCTTTCAAAGGTGCATGCCCCACCCGAGATAACAACAACGGCCACTCATCCCTGCCGCCCGGCACATGACCACCCAAAGGAGAACAATTAGCAGGGCCTGGTTACCAACGTCGCACTAAGGTCCTGCTCGAACGGGATTCGGACGCCCGTGTGGGATATCGCTGTTATCTGCAAATACAAAAAAATAAAACTCACCGTTGTCGACTCTTCCTGCGGGACCAGGATGTCAAACCGGGCACCTGCAGCATCGGCAGGGAATGATGTCTCTCGATGTCTATCGATGTCTCTCGATGGCGATTGCGCAGGAGTAAGAGCCCTAAGAGCCCACGAGCTGAACGCTTCTAGCTGCAGAGGAAACACACACACACACCACCCACAACAGTTCACGGTGCGCCTCTCTGTCAAGCAGCCAAATCGGAGCCCATCCTGCCGTGAGGGACATGCCCTCCCTAGGACGACTTTGCCCAATTACGACGGACGAATGACCCCAATTACAACTCCCCGCATCCCAATGGACACCACCTTCACGGACGAACCCAATCAGACGTCGACATGGCCGGCCGCCATGTGACGCAAGATTGCATCTGCGCAAGGGAAGCTATCCATCTCTTGTCGTGTTGAGATGGCCTCCTCAACCTGGTTTTTATTGACCTCGCTTGCCCTCGGTGGACTAGTGGACTAATCAACGGTCTGGCTATCCAGGGGACGGGCAAATCACAATGGAAGCTTCGTCGGCAACACTTTCCCGTTCTCGCGGGACCGGCATGTCAGGCCAGGAACAGCTGGCCGTCGAGGGGGTCAGGTACGACGAGGTGCTTATTGAAGGGGGCTTGCAAACGGCTTTGACGGCGGTTCAAAAAGGCTACGCTGCCCTGGGTGATCTGCTGTGATTGTTAGAGAGAGGGGATGTTGTTCACCAACGTTCGCCCGCCATGCCTCGACACTCTCGTTCTGGCCTTGAGCTGCCTCGGCGCTCGTTCTTCGTCGTTTTTGCGCTCGTATCGTTCGTACTCCTCGCCACTGTCGCTTTCTCCAGAGGCGCGCCGCAGAGTCCCCCGTTGAACATCCGACGCGATGATACCTGGAAGTCGCATCTGAAAGCCAAGACCCGCGCCGCTCCGGCTAGGGATAAGTACCTGATCGGCGCTGGCAAGGCTGATGTTACTGGACCCGTTGTCGAGATTGGTTTCGCTGGATACGCGGACCTGGACCAAGTGGGAACGGGTCTGCGGCAGAGAATCTACAGCCGTGCTTTTATCGTTGGAGACGTGAGCAAGCCGGATGACCGTTTTATATATCTCGTATTGGATACGCAAAGTGGTGACACTGCTGTTCGCAATGGTATTTTGGAGGGGGTGAAGGCTTTGGGGTCGGGCTACTCAATGTACAACAAGAACAATATTGCGGTGACAGGCACGCATAGCCACGCTGGGCCGGGAGCTTGGTTTAACTATTTGCTGCCTCAAGTGACCAGCTTGGGGTTTGACAAGCAGAGTTACCAGGCGATTGTGGACGGCGCGGTGCTTTCCATCAAGAGGGCCCACGAGTCCTTGACCGAGGTATGTTGCCTGCCACTTTTTTCTGACTTGGCTGACCATCTAGGGCTACCTCGACGTCGGAACCACCGAGGTCACAGACGGCGCCATCAACCGCAGTCTGTATGCATATCTCGCCAACCCCGAGGCAGAGAGATCCCAGTACACTGCCAGCACCGATACAACCCTAACCCTCCTTCGCTTCCAGCGTGCCTCTGACGGGAAGAACATTGGTGTTCTGACCTGGTACCCAACCCACGGCACCTCGATCCTCCAAAACAGCACCCATGTGGCGGGCGACAACAAGGGTGTCGCCGCATACCTTCTTGAGAAAGACCTTGCCAGCGACTCGAGCGCCGCCCCCGGCTTTGTCGCGGGCTTCAGCCAAGCCAATGTTGGCGATACCACTCCCAATGTCCTTGGCGCCTGGTGCGATGACGGTTCCGGCCAGCAGTGCAGTCTTGAGAATAGTACCTGCGCTGATGGCAAGAGTCAGTCGTGCCATGGTCGAGGACCAGCTTTCCAGAAGCTTGATCTGGGCATCTCCAGCTGCTACGAGATTGGCAGGCGTCAGTACGCTGGTGCAAAGAGCGTTTATGTAAGTCTGCCGAAGCTGTAGATGAGTTCGACTGACCAGACAGACCGCGCTCAGCTCCTCGGCAACCCCCGTCACCGGCACAAGCGTCAAGTCGTTCCACTTCTTCCAGGACATGTCGTATTTCAGGTTTCCCTTAGCAGACGGCACCACCGGCCAGACATGTCCTGCTGCTCTGGGATACTCTTTCGCCGCTGGAACTTCAGACGGCCCAGGCGCCTTCGATTTTACCCAAGCAGACTCGGGCGACCCAGATGCCAACCCTCTCTGGAAGGTCGTCTCTGGCCTTCTACGAACTCCTAGCGCAGAGCAGGCCGCATGTCAGCAACCGAAGCCCATTCTCCTCGACGTC
Source organism: Colletotrichum neosansevieriae (assembly GCA_036785495.1). Taxonomy (NCBI): domain Eukaryota; kingdom Fungi; phylum Ascomycota; class Sordariomycetes; order Glomerellales; family Glomerellaceae; genus Colletotrichum; species Colletotrichum neosansevieriae. The sequence goes on along the minus strand of JAVHLV010000161.1, from coordinate 124,014 downwards.
GGTGAGCTGAGCACCCCTTACGCTTGGAGTCCCAACATCGTCGATATTCAGATGCTTCGTGTTGGCCAGTTTGTCATTATCGTGGCTCCTGGCGAAGCCACCACCATGTCCGGTCGTCGCTGGAAGGCCGCGGTCAAGAAGGCCGCCAAGTCAATCGTTGACGACGAGCCTTTCGTCGTCCTAGGTGGCCCGGCTAACACCTACGCAGTAAGTTACTCGCCCTCCTTGCCGTCTTCTGACTAACACTTCCAGCACTACATCGCCACCCCCGAAGAATACGGCATCCAGCGCTACGAGGGCGCGTCAACTCTCTTCGGACCAAATACCCTTCCCGCCTACATCAACCTGACAGTCTCCAACATCGGCTACCTTGCCCCTTCGTCAACCTCCACCCCGCCCGCCGGCCCGTCGCCCCCCGATAACCGCAAGAGCTCGCTCTCGTTCATCACTGGCGTCGTCGTGGACGGCACCCCCAGCGGGAAATCCTTCGGGTCCGTGATAACTCAGCCATCCGCGTCCTACGCCCGCGGTGCCGTCGTTAACGCCACCTTCCAGGGAGCCAACCCGCGGAACAACCTTCGCCTCGAGGGCACGTACGCCGCTGTCGAGCAGCTCCAGGACGGCGAGTGGACGCAGGTGCGGGACGACGAGGACTGGTTCCTGGTGTACACGTGGACGCGCACCAACTGGTTGTTGGGCTATAGCGAGGTGAGCATCACCTGGGAGACGGGCGGCGATGGCGCTCTTGCTGGGACGTATCGTATCCGGTACTATGGTGATTCGAAGCCGTTGATCGGGTCGATATCGGCGTTTGAGGGGGTGACGAACAGTTTTACCCTGACCTAAGGTCGATGATTTTGGGGGCGGTGCTGCACGGCTGCACTGGGGTCGACCGGATGTGTCGTCTTGCCTGGAGAGATGTGGTCCGGAAATTGAGGATGATCATGGTGCACTGGAGACGACGGAGGCCCGAGTGGTATATAAGAAATACTTAATGGCAATAATTGCTCGTTGATAGAACCAGCGACATGTCTTAAGGTTGGTTTGTGTTTCTATTCATTGCTATTCATGAACGCGATTTGCATCACCCGCACAGTCTACGGCTACATCCTGCCGGCTGACGATCGTCCCATCTTTCTTTACACACTCACTTTGCATTGCCGCCTCTAACATCGTCCGTCTCGAGATCCTGATTGCCGTCCTCTCCATCGTTGTCTTTCTTTCAGGACTGCCGTTGCCGTTCTACATCGTCCTCCCTCTGGGTCTTCCTCGTTTTCCTTCCAACTGCACCTGCTTCACCGGCTTCGAACAACCGACATTTACTTCCATCATGGCAAGCACAGAGCCCGTAATTGAACTGACTCCTACCCACGAAGCTGAGATTGGGGTCTCAGGAGACTTCAATGGCAACTCCCTTCCTGACATTAACCCAGAAGAGGTGTTAGCCCCTGCCTCCGTGGACGACCAAGGAAAGAGCCCTAGGCATCGCTGTCGGTACCTACATAATGGACTTCTAGTAGGACTTGTCTGACGACACAAGCTCTCCTTTCCACCAACTTCATGCAGACTCAAAAAACCGACATCCTCTGCAGATTATCGCAACTTTGGACATCAGATACACTTCTTCAACACCCTAGCCATGAGCACGTATTTACCTCGACCGCCTCCGCCTCCGCCTTGGGTGTCTATTCAAGATCCTCCCGAGGCCCTAAACAATCCTTGGCTCTTACTTGCCGAGGCTCTAGATTATGGAACGAGTTTCTGCAAGCTAGCGCCGCTCATCGACGACCTCAAACGATACCTCGAAAATTCCGCAGCGGCACACGATGCGAAATTTCTCAAATATCTCAGAAAATATCTCAGACAGGATATCGACGAGAGACACACGATACTCAGCTTGCTTCACACCATACCGAGATCACTACTACGATCCTTAATCCTGGGCGAAATGGCGTACGAAGCAGAGAATGAAACAATCAAAAGTGAGAATGGGTACAAACCTCAAGGCGTCGGCGTGTACGTCATTTCACTCAGTCTACAAGGCCGCTACGGCAGGTTTCTCAGCTCCAAAGAGGCCGAGGACTTCATCAACGAAGTCATCTGTTACATCCGCGTTTCGAACAATTCATTCGTTGATGAGGCGCAACGGCATCGGAAGAATGCCATTGACAAAGAATTGCGCAACATCGCCCCAGCATATATAGCCTCACTTGCGGAAGACACCGGCGACCTTGTTCTTCTTGTGAGACTATTCGAGATTTTCTCCCGTAATTGTATTATTTCGGAGGCCAGTTTGGAGCGAATGTCGACACAAGCTCCGATGTTCGTTGGGTGCTCCACGAATCTTGAGAACGACCATGACAAGGACAACGGACTGCTGTGTTTTACGATTGCCGTCCTGAGGGTCATGAAAAAGTCACCGATAATTACGAAAAAAGTGGTCGTCAAGTGCTGGGAGCAAAATCAGCTCGAGTATGCAGAGGTCTTGGTCACTGCTTTAACGCACTCAATGTGCTACATGAACGGATTCAACAAAGTGCCACCTGGATCTACGTCTGGCGGGATGGATCAGGAGGCGTTCGAAAGGGCGGCAGAGGAGATCAAGTCGAGGGGTTGGTTCTATATCAATGCCGGTGTGTCCCTTTCCCAAGACAACGAGAGTTGGCCTTATTTCCACCGGCTCAACAGCGCCGAATCCATGTGGCGATGGAACAGACTTTGGCCGAGAGGCCATCCGCTCCTGGGGTAAAGCTTTATGTATTGGTCGCAGAGAATATCACTACGTTGGAAGAGAACATCGGGCGATGAATATAGATAATTCAGATTCAAACACTGTTTCTCTTATCATGGTCAGTTGATCGCTTTTGGTGTCTCGTAATTGTCCTTATTGTCCACGCCGTCCTACTTATTCTCGACATTCTCGTTGTCATTGTTGTATACTCTATCCTTGGGAGTATTCTAAATCATTGTTTCTTGTGTCTGTCCTTATGCTGCTAAATTGTCACCCTCTTCTCCGCCGCCTCTATTCTTCATATGCCGTTGCTTTAGCCAGGTTCCGCCCTGTACCTCGGGAAATCTATGCATCGCGTAATTCAGGTTGCTAGGATCTCTGATCTCATAGCTGAAGTGATCAAACAAGCCCGAGCCGCCACCTCGCAGCATTGAAACCACTCGACAATGCTATGCCTGAGGCAGTATCACACCTGGACCAAGAAGTCTCGTTGACGATGATCGACCTCCAGCTGTCCTCGAAGTCTTTGAAGCACTGGGCAGGGGCCGTTTGATGTGTATCGTCAAAGCCCTGGGGGCAAGGTCAGTTTTCTATAGGATAGCCTCCCGGAAATTTGGGTGTTCTGAGACAAAAAGAAAAAAGTCTCGCCTTAGTGTCTCCGGGCTCAAGGGTATGAAGCTCCATGATGCCGTTGTGGCGAACCACTGGAACGTCGATAGCGACTTCTAGGGGCTGGTGTTTACGCTGGGTATTTTCCGCTGGTCAGCATACTTAAAACAATGAATTGCTACCTTGAATTGGAGAGTCATCGACAAAGCAGAGCTGGGATGAGATGACCGGACAGCAGACGACGGGTCCCTATACGCGGAAAGATGTTCAGAGCCGAACCAGAATTTGAAACCCTTCAAAGGGACCGTTTGTCATTTGCTCTGAATCAAGACAAGTCAGCGGACATCAGAATGCAACGTCCCTCAAACGCCATTCTTCCAGGGCCGCGTATATTGCAAACGAAAGATTCTCGCTCCTTCCTTTTATCTTAACTATCCGCCTTTCACAGCTCTTCCAGATCCAAATACACTCCTTCTCAACTTCGGGACGCGTGAGGGAGCGCTACGTCTGACACAAACAGGAAGCGGATCCGGACCAGACTCCGAGCAGATTCTGAGTAGACTCTAAGCGGCCGACAATTTTTGGCATTATTTCAATTTGTCGTTTCTAGCTCGCAAAAATACTCCCAAATAACCCACAACCATTCCACACGCAACATGCATGAGCCACGAGACTCGAGCGCAACGACGAACGCAACCCACTGGCGGCCCTATACACACGAAAGCAGTCGCAGCGTCCTCGGCGATATCATCGCCGTTATCCAGAAGAAAGATGCCGGTCTTGTCGACCACGGAAACTTTGCCAAGGACTGGCTAGATCACCTAGGATGGGCATACAAAAAGGCACATTGGAGTGACTTCAAGCGGGTGTCCGTCGAGTTTTCCGTCTACTGGGCCTTGAAGAAGATGTGCTGGGCAAGCCGTGGGTCTCCAGCGCGCGGGTGGTCATTGGGAAACTGACACTCTTCACAGTCCAGATGGATGACAAGGAATGGAATCAGCACAACTTCGCATCTCCCTCGCGAATGAATGACGACAGCATCGTGGACCAGGGCTATATCGACTGGCTTCGGGAACATCGTCCTGAATATTGTGAGAAACACGCCGGAGAGATTTGCGCTTCGTCCAACGAAGTCAGTGCAGCCAAGGCCGTTCCGACCAACACCGACTCAACGAAAGGCCAAGCCAACAGCAGACCTGTCAACGCTTCTCCTCTCATGATTCTGCAATCTGCTTCGACTGCCAGCGCAGCCAGATCTACTCCTACAGCATCTGCTATGCCCGTCGCCGACACTGCCATCAATAGCCCGACCTTACAAGTACGTCCGAACCCTAACCCATCGCCAGCCACACGCATGGAGAAAACACCCAGAAGCCATAACCGGCACGAATATCTCCGAGAAATCGAGGAAAGGATTATCGCTTATTGCACCAATCTCGTGCTGTTGGGGACCAAGAGAAGCGCTGAAAAGAGGGTGACGGAATTGGACGCTCTTCTCCAACGCCGCACCGTCCTGAGCAAGCCGTTCCCCTCTGAGAATGGTGTCCTCGAAACCATTTACCGGACGTACAAAGGATTCAAAGCCGACGACGATGAAGCTGAGGCTGCTTCTAAAGCGGCAGAACAGTGGTACGAGAGACATAAACCGGGCATCACACTTCGGCAAGAATTTGCTAGGTCAACAACATCGCGCGAAGAAGAGGACGGCAGAAACGGCCGGGGCGACACAGGATGGTCATGAGGACAAGAAATTGCGGACAAATGCTGCAGCAGAGTGCACTTAAGACATAGTTGGAAAGAAAGGAACAGTGATGTTTGAGTATAATCCCTTTCTCTTCTCTTCCTTAGTTGGAAGACACAGAGAGAATTGATCTCGAAGAGCGCAGTTCTATGCCAAGCTACACAACGTAAGCCGACTAGGAGGATCATCTACTCTTCAAGGACGGGACACCAGAACCGGACCTGGAACTTCGCGTTGCCCCAGTCTAACTACCTTGGTACCTTAGAGCTCCTGTGTGACATTTGCACCTGCCTTCCTACCTACCTGTCCACCTGAGACCCTCGCTCCTGCCCGTCTCCCAAACGGAATGCTCAACAGAGCGCCTGCCTTGAACTTCCAGGTCCTGGGTTCAAAAAAACTCGACTTCACATTTTCTCGACCTTCTCCGCCTTTCCTTGTCATCCCTCGTCTTCTCTTGTTCTCCTTGCTTGTGAAAACCTACGTCGAATTCCACGACCGATAGAAGTCACCGTAAGCATGGAGAACTTCGACCCCTTCTCTGACATCACTCTACCGCAGATCAAGCATTACGCGAGGGACTGGAGCGGTTCGTGCGATTGGACGAACAGCAGTAGCTTATACCGAGCTGTAGCCAAGATCAACGAGAAAAATGCCAACCCTCTCGCTGCGGACAACGTAGGGGAAACTCTGCAAAGACATCTCCCGGGCGGCTACAGCATGATGTTCGTCATGGGCCAGAGAAGAGTCAGCCTCGATTCGTCGCTGCTGTCCGTGATGGTATGCATCTGGCTCTACGAACGTGAGTGGTTTTGAACATCGCCTCCGTCACCCTTTGTACCTGCTGAATCGGCCAAAAGTCAATTTGAACCCGGCGCAGTGGTTGCGCGAAACGGGGGCTCCTATAAAACTAGAGCCCTTACGTCCCGGTATAAAGGCCGATGATGGCTACGCCGAGTGGCTGGAGGAGAATCGGCCTGAGTTCTTCGAGCAGCACAAGAACGAGATTCTCGGCTTGGAGAACGACTTCTTTCGCGCTTCTGAACATCTCTCTCCTTCTAGCATTTACTCCGATTGGCCTCATCCAGGCTCCATTTCCTCACCCTTGAGTGAGCCAGCTGACGCGCACAATCTGTGGGATACTATCGACGATGACGCGCCTTGTGTGGGCAATCCTATCGACGATGCGGCGAGAGCTATGATAGACTTGGCCCGGCAAGGCCAGGCTGACGGCCAACCAACAGCCCCTTCCTCGAACCGGGATCCCATCGCAACTTCAGATTCATTGCATGATGCCCCACGCAATGCCACAGATCCTGATGCCCGAATTCCAACTGCTTCAAAAAGCGACTGAAGAGAATCTCAACCTACTCGACGACAGGAGGAGCTCAAGTTCCGAGAGATTCTGGATTCGGATCCCTCAAAACATCGATCATAATCGCTGCTATCGAAGTGTCATGGGTCAGGTTCAACCACTCGCCGGCATGGGCTTGGGAGTCAGCTGCATATCACGGGACAGCGAGTCCTTCCTCGTCCCTCGCATATCCGAGGACCGCCCGGGAATTCTGCTCGAGTGTTTTGCTGTTCTTTGGAGTCGCCTCTGCAAATACGGCTTTTACCTAGATACTGCGGAGAACCCTGTCTCTCTTGAAGAATACCTGCGCGATGGACGTCTCAAGAATATTAAGGTACGTGTCCAAGACGCAATTATGGCCAACCTCGAGAGACAACAAAAGGTTGCATCTGGTCTGTGAACAACTTTTCGGCAGTTACACAAATTATTACGAGAATGATTACGTGGCTTCTCGGTGGCATTATGAGAATTAAGTGGACAAGAAGAATAGTTAGGGGTGGTGGTGCTTAGCTTGCTGGAGCCTTAAGTGAAATCGGGAAGTGCGTCCGGGATTGAGACAGTCGGCGCACAAACTGTATTGATAATCAATGGAAATATCAAAGCTTCAATGAAATGGTGGAGCTCATTGGTGAGAACAGTTCGGTGAGGTGTCATTGCTGCATCCCGCGTGAGTAAACATGTTCACGCGAAGAATGGAGATGAGAGACATCGGTGCTAGATGCCTGGTCTCTTGGTTGTTGACATCATCCATATCTGAACGTCTGCGATCAAGGACGGCATGGCCCCTACGGAATCCGAGCGGAAACGCGACACCGGGCTCATCCCCGGGAGGGGGGGGGGGGGGGCTCCGATAACGGAAACATAAGTACATCGCCGCTGTCTCTATCGCGACGAATATGTAATGATGCGAGAGGTGTTTGGTTTAAAAGTCACCGGCTCGCCTCCCATGAGAACTTCCTGGCTTTTCGAGTACTGTGCTAGAAGAGCTAGCCCACAGCTCCAAAGGTTCGTCATTCTGATAGAATGCCAAGCAACAAACAATAGACACAGATAACGGATAACACGAGAAAGGCCCCCCCCCCGAACATGCCTTCATTCAATGACTTAGTCGCACGATGTGCGCTGTAATCGATAGAAGTGAGGGATTTAGAAAGCCGCCTGGAAGCAGGATCCTGATCGGGTTGCTCTGGGCTGCTGTCTCCATAGGCTCGTCGAGATGCCCGACTTTATATATCGAATACTGCTTCACTTTTTCACTCAATGGGGAAAAGTACATAGAGCGCCCAGGGCGGAGCCAGTCTCGTTTGCCAGCTGTGTCTGGTAAAGGCCCTTCTAGCCAAGGCATTGAATAGCGTCGAAAGACGTGGAACAATGTGGCGGTATCCGTCGCTTTCGACTAGTCAGGACAGTCGTCCCAGACGGTGTCCGCGGAGTTGCGCAAGGAGCAACCGTGGAACGCTGGGGGGAGTGTTAGCAATCCAATAGCCGGTGCCCCTTTTCATCGCAGACACCGCTCTCGAGCGCAAGGTCACTATTTGCTCTATTGGGCTGGGGGTGTTACAAAAAAGCAGCGCGCCGATGGCCGGAAATGTGGACGCAAATGTCGCATTTGCCATTGGATGCAGAGATCAATATGTCCGCTTTGTCTATCCTGAAGACTGGGGATTATCATTGCTTTTCCGATACAAGACGCCAGGGGCATACGCCGACCGACTTGGGCAGGAGGATAACCGCGCCGAACGGCCCCATATCATCTGTAGAAAGCCACTTTTCCACTACAGACTTGTCTGGGTACGGGTCTCGAGGCCGGGGCGGATTCTTTCATCGCGGACGAGGCGCTTCACAGTCCTTCCAGCGACTCGACCAAAGCTGCCACCACAAACCTTCAGCGATATAGTATCCTCCGTCCTTCTTGGAAAAAAGTCAAATTTTCGTAAGAGTTTGCGCACAAGATCACGACGCGAGGTCGGGAGTTAATCGATCCCATCGTATGTGACAAATGCGGCCACGGGGGAGGACATGGACTGATCGACTGCATCTGGCCCGACAAGATAGGTCAAATTACCGGCTGTCCTCTTTGCAACACCAAGGAGCATTGGACGCTTGCCCTTGCCAACATGACCTTTCCTAGGCAGAAAAAATTATACGCTGGTCCAGAGGAGAGGCAACAAGCTTGCCGTCTGCTCCCGGACTCCGTGGATTGATCTTGTGTGTTGGAGGCTCAAGAAAGCTCTTCTGGATTCACAGGATCTTTGCAAGGCCCTTTTCCTTGGACGAATCAGATGTAATGACCAGACTCTTCGGTAACCACGAAGACCGTCTAATCTTCAGTCATGTTTTCCTGTATGTCTTATTTTCTTGGGATCGGGGTCTCTCGATGCAGGAAAGAGTTTTGGGGGAAGGGGCCTCCAGCGGAGCGACGCGTAACCTAGATTCGCTTATAAGAACTGGAATAAAGAATTCGAGAGTTTAGCATATGGTAAGTCTTGTTTACTCACTTCCACTTGCAAAGTCGTGTATTCAGGAAAGAATTAGACGTGTAGGGTGAGAGGTTGCGTCGACGTTGACGCGTGGCATTAAAGCAGCCGCAGGTCGTAGCGGCTCATCCAGTCGGGTGCGTTCCCTACCTTCCTAATTCGGACAGAAAGAGCTCCCAGAGTGGTACCCTAACTTAATTCGGGCTAGTCTTGTCGCCGCCGGAATGAGAGGCTGTGCGTGCCCTGGAGTGTGGCATATTAAGCACCCGATCCCGCAGGACACTGGCGAATCTCTATCTTCATGTTCATCGTTCGTCACACCCAACATCGAAATGGCGACCCCGAGAGAATTCGATTTCCCCAACGCCCAAAATTCATCGTTTGAATGACACCAATTGGTCAAAAAGCTCCGAACGGAGCTGCAACGGATCCTGGAAGCAGAAGTCGGTCGACAAGGCGCTGGAGCGAGGTTACGATGCCAGCTATGAGCCCGATCCAACTGGAGAGGCTACCCTCGAGGACCTGTTACCAGTGCGGAATGAATTGCAAGACCACATCGATGCGGTCAGGCAGTCGCGTGAATGCGCCAAGGAGGCCCCGGCGCGGATAAGAACACTCTCCCACAGGAGGTGGCGAGGCTCACGACAAGGGCAGAAAGTGCCAAACGCACCGCAGAGACGGAATACGACAACAGGCAAACCTCACCAGCAAAGACTTTCAGCAACGCGCCAATTCGCTCCAGCAGGAGACTGCAGGAAAGTCTGCCAAGCTACAGAGTCTGAAGGACAGCCTCGGGAATGAGCGTGATCAAAAGGCCGTGACGGGGCGGAGGCTCATGGAGTTCCTGCAAAACAGCGGGGGGAAGAAGATTTAGGAATCATTCCTGAAGCACTTCAGCAGCAGCGACGCCGAGACCACAACCGGCCCATACAAACCCTGGCTCGTCTTCATCACCTGGGCCGACACAAAGCAGGGCAACTACATCTGTTAATAACCCGGGCCACAAACTTATAACTTTGCCAACCAGTCGCTCTCTCCCCTAGTACCCCATCCCCTGTGATATATTCTCTCTGTACCTTTCAGAATTCGCTTTCGTCTGGGCACCGTGGTGGATTCTCTTGCAGCAGCCACCATGTGCAGTCCGTCATCAGACCTAGTTCGATGGTCTACCTTCTGGTGCAGGCCGGGATGAGAGTGCCCGTGTGGAGCATGCAGTAACACCTACTTCATAAGGGAGCAATTAAGGACTTATGGCGAAACCTCTATAACTGGTGTACCCTGGAGAAGCAGAAAGATACCCCAGGGCGTGACAGGTTTGAGATATGATTATATTCCAGGTGACAAAAATTCGGACTTCAAAATTTGAGTACTATTCATGTCAAACTCACGTAGACGCCTCCTTTTGGTGGCGAGGAACCGACAGAAAGCTGGAAAGGAGGGAGAGAGGTTCCGTAAAGAAGCTTGATGCATTGCATATGGAGGCGAGATGTATCACGCACGATTGCTCAGGCGGCCACGCCGCAACCGCGGCACAGATAGCGTACAAGAAATGAACAAGCTTCGCAGTCCCTCGCGCCACTTACACACAGAACATAGACCCAAAGATGGAGAAACGAATTTGCAAGCAGTCAAGAGGCTCGGAATCGAGCTGGAAGAAAGGCATTGAGACTTTTTCACTCGTCAGTTCAACACACTTGGTCGTCGTTATGTCGCACTGGCTCATGACGATAAACATCATCTTCATCGTATTTCAGTACAGATGCTTCCAGGAACAGACACGTGTTATGTTTCCCTACAAATGTTTACCTCCCTAAGGTATGCCAGTATCTATAGACTCTAGCCAATCCGGCGATGTGCTGCTACAACGGCAGAGGAGGGAGATCAATGGTCTGCAAGTCGAGAAGTGCAAAGGTAAATTGGGGCAGATGTTAATTGGAAAGATCTGGGAAGAAACAGCAGGGCTACCTCTGAGCTCTAAGTGCAAGTCCTGGTATCGGAGCTGGTTTTATCGACCATTTGACACTTCTGGCCGCCACTCTCGTTTCAGAGCACAAAGATGCGACCGGAGGAGAACGAATGCTTTCGTGGCGGCAATAAGGTGCCATCTGTTCACCGCAAGAACTTGGTACGAGCTTTGTGAACCTTGATAGGCAGCACAGAGGAATCTGTAAGAACGAATAACACGTATCGAGGGCCTACCAGGGCCGAGACTTTGGCTTTTCAAGATCAGGTTTTGGAGTGGTGAAAGATGGCCGAGGAATGACCGGGACAACAGCAATAGGATGAGGCAGAAACCAATAAAACCCAAATACCTCATCAGAACTCAAACGCTTGATTTTCCCTACCCATGTATGCCCATCTAAGGTATGCCGGTATCTACAAACGCCCAACACCGGCCCCCCCACCTCCCCACCCCAAACTCTCTACCAATCCGGCGCGCTGCCACACCCACCGCCAACTAGCAACTGCTTCGGCTTCTCCATCCTCAGCGGCGCCAACGGCTTCACGCCCGGCTTCTTCGCGCGGTGGCCCTTGAAGTTGATCTTCTTATCCAGCTGCTCGAACGGACCGCTTCCCGACTCGCCCTTCTTGACCATCCACTTGGCCGTGCCCAGCGCCGCGTCGAGCTCCTCGACGGGCGGCAGCTTCAGGTAGATGATGCCGTCGGGGCGCTCCTCCACGGGGAACGTCGCGATGCTGACCTCCTCGTCGTTCTTGCAGCTGCCGTTGGCGAGGTCGAAGTTGCGCTTGTGGTAGGGGCACGAGACCCAGGGGGCGGACCTGGCCGCGTCGCCGTTGGTGCTGCAGCCCGAGTCGGAGTTCTTCGAGTCGTCGCACGTGTCCGCGCCGAGCTCCTCGCCGATGAGGCCGTCCGAGAGCACGAACTGGCGCTTGTGCGGGCACATTTGTTGCGTGGCGTAGTACTTTCCGCGGATGCGCCAGACCGCGAGCTGGGTGTCTCCCCGCTTGACTGTTGCCGAGATGCCGTTGGGCGTCTCGTCTGCGCCGAAGAAGTGGCTCGCGGGGAGCATCGGCTGCCATGACATGGTTGTCCACTTGTTGATGAGGCCCTTGAAGTCTTCCTTGGCCGACTCCTTGGCCCAGTATACGGGACGGGGCTGGTCGCGGTCGAGCTCGACTTCCATGTTCTCGAGCGTTTCCTCGGTATTGTTGAATTGCTTGAACTTGGCGGCGATTTGGGGATTCTTGATGGCCTCGGCCCACTCGTCGAAGAAGCTGTCGACGAGCTCTTGCATTTGCGCCTCGAGGGAGGCGCAGATGCCGAGCTTGTCTTCGAGGACGACCTCTTGGAGGTACTTGATGCCACCGGGGAGGTTTTCCAGCCATCTGGCCGTGCGTTGCAGCTTGTCAGCGGTGCGGATGTAGAACATGAGATATCTGTCAATGATGGGAACGACTTCCGAAGGAGGCACGTCCTTGGCGAGAAGTTCAGAGTGCTTGGGCTTGGCGCCGCCATTGCCGGCGACGAAGATGTTGAAGCCCTTTTCAGTGGCGATGAGGCCGAAGCTGGGAACGTCAGTATACATTCAAGTCAGATGGCGAAGAAACTTACTCTTTGTTCTGAGCTTCGGCACACTCGCGAACGCAGCCACTGACACCGCCCTTGATCTTATGCGGCGCGCGAATACTCTTGTACCGCTCCTCCAATCGAACAGCCATACCGACGCTGTCACCGATACCGAAACGGCACCAGGTGGTACCTACACAGCTCTTGACAGTTCTGAGAGACTTAGCATAGGCATGGCCAGACTCCATCCCAGCTTCGACGAGCGTCTTCCAGATATCCAGGAGATCCTGCTTCTTGGCGCCAAACATGTCGATACGTTGGCCACCGGTAATCTTGGTGTACAAGTTGTACTTGCTCGCCACCTGCCCGATGACGATGAGCTTGTCCGGGGTGATCTCACCAGCGGACACGCGCGGAACGACGCTATACGTGCCGTTGCGTTGGATATTGCCGAGGAAGCGGTCGTTGGTCTCTTGCAGACCGTGCATCGGGGCGTCCATGACGTGGCGGTTCCACAGAGACGAGAAGATGCTGCCGCAGGTGGGCTTGCACACTTCGCAGCCGAGAGAGTCGGGGTCGTTGCCGGCCTCGCGCATGACGTCCTTGAAGGTCTTGAGCTGCTTCACAAGGACGATGTTGTAGAGGTCGGCGCGGGAGTAGTTGAAGTGGGCGCAGAGGTAGTTCTTCACCTCGTTGCCCATGGAGAGCATGGTCTTGTTGAAGATGGTTGTGACCAGCGGCATGCAGCCACCGCAGCCGGTTCCGGCCTTGGTGCAGGCCTTGACTTCGCCGAGGGTCTTGCAGCTGCCGTCCTTGACCGAGCTGACGACGTCTCCCTTTGTCACATTGTGACATGAGCAGATCTGTGTGTCGTCCGTCAGGTCGTCGCCGTCGTCCTCGCCATCCTTCTTAGCGCCCAGGATGAGTTCGCTAGGGGGAATATCCAGCTCCTTCATGTTCTTGACTAGCGGCACGAGCTTGATGTAATCTTTCGTGTCGCCGATCATGATACCGCCGAGAAGGTACTTGCCATCTTCGGTGAAGATGTACTTCTTGTACACGTTCTGGAACGGGTCGCGGTACGTTAAAGCCTTGACGGGGGCTGCTGGGGCAAGGCCGTTGGTCAAAGTCTCGATGGCGCTCTGTTCGTCCTTCTTCGTCTTCCGGGCTGCCTTGGGAGGCAGGAATTTCGGCCCCTGCGTGTCGGCAAAGTAGTCACCGAAACTGGCGACATCGACACCGAGAAGTTTGAGCTTGGTGCTGAGGTCTGGTCTCTTGAATAACCGCGGCTGGTGCAGCTTGGCTTGTGTGAGGTTGAAGGAAAGGACGTCGGCCATCTCGACACCGGGGCCGATCAGACCATACGCCATGCCCTGCCAGCTTGCGCACTCGCCGATGGCATAGACGTCCGGGACGCTGGTGCTGAGGTCGTCGTTGACGATGATTCCACCGCCGCGGTCGGCGCATTTGATACCGGCTTTCCGTGCGAGTTCGTCTCTCGGCCGCACACCAATAGCGAAGCACACAGCCGAGCATTCGAGACGCGCGCCGTCTTCAAACAGAAGGCCTTTGACGTGATTGTCCTCCGTCGTCTCGATTTCGCCCACCCTTTTGCTGAGCAGGATGTCGAGGCCGAGATCACGCACTTGGCTGACGACCATGGCGCCGGCATCTTCGTCAACTTGTCGGCTCAGAACCCAGCGGCTCCGCTCGATGATCTTGACTTGGTCGAAGCACTCCAGGTCGACCATGGCCTTGGCCGCTTCGAGACCCAGTAAACCACCGCCAACGACGGCTCCATTGGTGCCTTTCCTCGTCTCGGCAAAAGCGATCAGCTTGTTTAGGTCGTCGATTGTGCGGTACACAAACACGCCTGTTGCGTCGTGGCCGGGAGTGTGTCTGGGAAGAACGGCGTCTGAGCCGGTGGCGAGGACTAGGGTGTCGTATGGGACGACGTCGCCGTTGGAGCAGGTTATTGTCTTTGTTTGGGAGTCGATATCTGTGACTTTGGTGTTGATGTGATATCCCAGGGAGCCTGTAGGGGCGTTGCGATACTGGGAATTGTCAGCGCATGCCTTTAGAGCAGGGAATAAGGCTCCGTGCCCATTCTTCGGGGTTGAGATAGAGGTTCTCGATTTTGCGGTGGTCGAAGAAGCTCGTCAGACCCACGCGGTTGTAAGCCAGGTACGGCTCCTCCCCGATAATGGTGATGCTGAATTCATTCGTTCGCGCGTCCAACTTCAGCATCTTCTCGCTGCGCATCGTCAGTCAGGCGCTCTCGTCTCCAGAGGGAAAAAACCCACATAAAGGCCATGCCGACCATCCCCAGGCCGACCACCACGAGCCTCTTTCGTTCTGCCATCGCAAAGATGCCAAACGAATGAGACGCGAACAAAACTCAAGACTGTGAAGGCCACGAATTCACGGGGAACAGTCCAGGAAAAGGAAGCGCACGACTTTCTACGTAGATAATCCTACTTAAAGGACGCATCACGTTCATCAGCGCACAATAGAGTCAGTCACCACCAGTTCGAGCACGATCCGCTGGGTTCAGCATCTCCGGGGAGGTCGTCCATGACGTCCGGGGGGGGCCGCACGTCCTGATTGGCCAGTTCTCCCTCTTTCAAACATCTGAACGACGCATTTCCACGGTTGGAATCAGAGTTTGGGTGGTGGCCCGGGCCTTCTCGCATGGCAATTGTCAAGGTGGCACTGGTTATTATTACAAGTTGGGAATTGTACGGTCTCGTTCCAGGTTCAATCGCGGTGCTGATAAGGGCGACATGCAGCATCGGATGATAAGGCCACCCGCCGACCAATCAGAAGCGCAGCACTGCGGCCCGCAGCGGGCGGCTCTGGCTGCGCCCGCGGAGAAACGTTCTCTGCTGGAACCGAGGGGGTAACGTGGGGAGTGTTTTCTGGTGTCAAGCTCCTAGGAGAAAGGAACCTCTTCTATATCGATTGTGTTGATGGCAGATAAGCGGGAGCTTATTTGATCCCCATTAGGCTTGAATGGACGACGACTACCGATATCAGTAGACGGGCGTTTTTGGAGATACACATGTTCCAAATTGCGTCCTCAGTCTAATCGTTATCGCAGCTGATGTTGATGCTCTTCTTTGAGTTATTACGGGACGCGCAAGACATGATCCAGGCCCCGGACACGGTACTCCACAGAGTTTGCAGTTTACTCGTGGCAATACCTCGTTTTCCCGTCTGATCATTTCTGATGCCACCGCCATCGAACCATGAATGGCGGTGCATTAGCAATCGGAATTCGGCTCGGCGCTGACTGGACCAACAGATCATCAGTGGATTCCAACACGGCACATCACGCTGGCAATACTTTCAAAATGTCTCTGCTGCGCACCCCGTGTTCCGCCGTTATGTTGATCTCAAGGGGGTATCACCAATATTGTACAGTATATTACAACGACGTCCTGGACTGGACAGCCCACCTCACATCACGCCACTCTCCTGACGCCAAAAAAGTAGTTGCCGACCTTCTCGCTGCCCTTGACCTCCCTCCAACCAAAGCCAGGAACGTAGACGACGCCAAGCACGCGCGGCATCTCCCAGCCCTTGCCCATGAACATGCCCTTCAGTTCGTGATCGTTGATATACTTGCGCCAGTCGTGCGTGCCCTTGGGCACGATCCCCAGGATATCCTCAGCGACGAGGTTCGTCGTGAACCAGCTCATCCACGTCCTCGCGATCGTGCT
Organism: Colletotrichum neosansevieriae; assembly: GCA_036785495.1. Taxonomy (NCBI): domain Eukaryota; kingdom Fungi; phylum Ascomycota; class Sordariomycetes; order Glomerellales; family Glomerellaceae; genus Colletotrichum; species Colletotrichum neosansevieriae. The sequence continues at coordinate 107,854 of JAVHLV010000161.1, read as the reverse complement.
TCCAACGAGCCAGCCGCCGGGCTTTACAAACGGCGCGCAGCGGTCCAGGAACTCCTCGGGCGAGGAGACGTGCTCGACGACTTCGAACACGGAGACGACGTCGTACAGCTGTTCCGGGACGGGCAGCGTCTCGATGGTCGCGGACTTGTACTCCAGCTTCCCCCTCAGCGCGGGGTCCCTCCGGGCATGCGCTTTCGCAATGGCGAGAACGCCGGGCGTCGGGTCGATGGCCGTCACGGCGGTGGTGTCGGGGAGTCGGGCGGCGCTCTCCGCAAAGATGCCGCCGCCGCAGCCGACGTCGAGGAACCGGGTCGGGGTCGATGGCGGGTCGTACTGGCTGTTGAGGCAGTCACGGATAAAGGTGTGACGGAGCGGGTTCATCAGGTGCAGCAACCTCGAGGAGCCGTGCGGGTCCCACCAGTCGGCGGCGAGGGCGTTGAAGTGCTCGACCTCATCCTGAGAGACGGAGGAGAAGGTCGACTGCGGCCGGCGAGAAGCCAGGGCGGGCCCCGTGTGGAGGCGCAGAGGTGATGTCGCAGCCGCGCGGGAGGCTTGGATGATGGGGTTTGCCCGCCTCAGGGAGCGCAGCACCATGGCTGCTGGGCGTGACGATGCCATTGGCGATGGTGAGTTGTGGTGGTGAGCCGAGGAAAAAGAATCCTGAGCTGAAAAGAATGATGACAAAGCAGGGAATGGGTTGGTTGGCTCCGCTGACGGATGGACCCTAAGCACGACAATCGAGGACGGGGCCGCGCGGGTGCTTCCACAGAGGTTTGTCAGCGACGATAAATGCTGAGGTGATGTAGTGACCTTAGCAAAGAGCCCCGTGGCAGCTGTCAACGCATGTGGAAACGCCAGGCTAGAAGCCCGACCGCCGACCGAGAAAACAGGCAAACCCGCGCAGGCCGAATCCTCGGCGTATTCGGTCCCAGGGAGTCTAGACCCGCGCATCATGAGTCAACCAAATGCTCTTTTTCTAAAGATTAATAACGCCCGGGACCGGCGCCATCGCGATGTTCGGAACACGTTGTAGAAAGCCAATTGGACATGCGCATTATTCCTATCACTGGTCCCTTAATTCCCATATCGAATATCGACCGGTTGTTGCTCCCCCTCTCTCTGCATGACGGAATCCCTAGCGCAGTATCCGTAAAAACGAAAGGCCCCCTGGTTGGCACCGGCGTTCGCAAACCAACTAAATTTCCCTCGGGACCGCCTTTCAACCCCTCCCCCTCCTCCACGCTCCAAACCCGTCGCCGACATCACCAAACCCCTCCCGCAAAACCACCGCCTCCCACGAAACCCCCTAACCGCCGCAATGCCGTCCTCAACAATAGAGGAGTCAAAATTCGACTCCATCCCGGACGCCATTGAGGCCTTCCGTATGCCAATACCATCCCGCGCGTCCCGCAGTAGCCACCCCCCTCCCCACTAACCCAGTCCCGCAGGCAATGGTGAATTCCTCGTGGTCCTCGACGACCCCTCGCGTGAGAACGAAGCCGACCTGATCATCGCCGCCGAGTCCCTGACGACCGCCCAGATGGGTTTCATGATCCGCCACTCCTCAGGCTACGTCTGCGCGCCCCTGGCCCCCTCCATCCTCGACCGCCTGGATCTGCCGCAGATGGTAACCTCGAACGAGGACCCCCGCGGCACCGCCTACGCCGTCTCCGTCGACGCCGCCGACGCCCTCGTCACGACCGGCATCTCCGCCCACGACCGCGCCCTCACCTGCCGCGTGCTCGCCGATCCCTCCGCCAAGCCCGCCGACCTGCGTCGCCCCGGCCACGTCCTCCCCCTGCGCGCGCGCCAGGGCGGCGTCCGCGAGCGGAGGGGCCACACCGAGGCCGCCGTCGACTTTTGTCGGCTGGCCGGCAAGAAGGAGGCCGCGGCCATCTGCGAGCTGGTCGACGACGGCGAGGTCGTCGAGGGCCGCGCCGTGCACGAGAACCCGGGCATGATGAGGGGCGAGCAGTGCGTCGAGTTTGCGAGGCGGTTCGGGCTCAAGGTGTGCACCATTGCCGACCTGGTGACTTACTTGGACAAGACGCAGGGAAAGTTGGAGGTGAACGGGTCGTTGTGAGCGAGCGAACGGGCGCGGGGGGGTTAGGTTAGGTGCAGGTGCAGGTTTGACGCGCGACATAAGCCCGGGTCAAATTGTGCGACTCGTGAGATACCCCCCTTTGTAGGGCTCCAGCAAAAAAAAGAAAAGGCGCTTGGGAAATTCGTCACATATACATACTTACACTGTTTTGCGCTCGTTTGTTTCGGCGCAATTGGGTACTTGGTTTGGTTGTTAAGAGCATCTGTGAGCCAAAACATAAAAGACACCACTTTGATACCGGCGAGGGTTTACTCATGAGCGTGTTCGATATGGTACATTGTCTGATAACAAACATGAGTTTGTGCCCGTCCCCCTTCCAACAGAAAATGATGCTAATGGTGTCTCAAAAACCTCGTCTAGTAGCGCCAGGGATGCATCCACGTCCCTACCTCTCCAGATTGACGACGCAAGTATTATACTCTGTCCGTCTACTCCTCAGTAAGGGCACCCAGGATCGGGTAAGTGGTGTTGGCGTGCTCATTGTAGTCCCGGTCCCAAGCCCAGATTCTCTGGTACTCGGGCTCCAGCTCATCGTTGAGCATCTTGGCGATGTAGTCACCAATGATGGGGAAAAACTTCCAACCGTGGAACGTGCCGCCGGTAGCAAGGTACAAGTTTTGGCACTCGGGGTGCTTGGAAATGATGAAGTCGTGATCCGGAGTGAAGGCGTCCCTGGGCCAAGTTAGCAAAGCTGATAATTGTCGTCGTACTGTCATTACTCACCAGCAGAAGCGGTAGTTCTCGACTTCGCACTCGGCCAGGTCTTGCCCGCATAGCCCAACAATGGTCTCCCGCGCAAGCAGCTTGATACGTTCCGGGATCGCGACGGGGTTGGCGTTCCAATTGTTCAACTCCCGGCTGTTCGAGACATGCCACGGCTCATTTTCCTTGAGCGTCCAGCAACCGTCCCGGTTGAACTTTAGTAGACCGTCTTTGTACGAAACAAGCTCCCCTGCAACAAAAATTAGCAAGCCACGGTCAACCAAGGCGTGTTGCGCACACATACCCATGACTCCCTCCACCCGGTTCTTGAACACGGGAACGGTGACGGCGTCGAAGCGTCTCTTCAGCTGCCCGTCAAGACGAACAGTAAAAGTCATGGCACCAGTGGCCTTCAGCCTGTCGGCTGAGTGAAGCTCCGTCCTGTCAGGCGCACTTGCTCTCAGCAATTCGGCCGTTCGAGCACCGGTGCAAAGCAGGACCTCGCCCGCGAGCTCTCGAGTCCTCCCGTTACTCACGAGTCTGACACCGGTGCAGTTGCCTGCGTCGTCAAAAGTCAGAGACTTCACCTCCCCAGACTCACGCTTGACGCCGCGATCGACGGCTTCCTGGCGGACGGCCTCCAAGCAGCCTTTGGCGTCCACGAAACCGGCGTCTGGGTTGAACATGACTTTGTCCATGCCGCCGAAATTGGCGCCGCGGAAAACGGGCGACACGTCCTGGACGCTCACCCACTCAGACCTGTTCTTGATGCCCTCCTTCTGGAAAGCGGCGAGACTCTTCTCGCTGAAGTCATCGGGTTGACAACGGATGAAACCGACCTGGTGGAAGAAGGGATGGTAGAGGGACTCCTTGTCGAGCCACACCTTCATGGCTTTGTCCGCCAACTTGATATGAACCCCCCTTGTATAGTCGGGTCTGACAATCTTGGATTCGTCCCAGGAGGCCGACGACCAGTAGTCCGGGTGTTGCACCCAGATGATGTCGTCTTGCTGATGTCTGCCGCCGAGATTGGTTTCATCGTGCGGGTTTTTGTTGCTCAGGGCAATGATGGTCGAGACGGCATTGACGCCGTTGCCAACAACGATGATGGGCTGTTTCGACTTCACGGCCATTGTGTGGAAGATGGGTATTGATGAATTGCCTATGAGACTGGCTTGAGAGATATCTCAAAAGCTTTCCCACTTCAGGAGCAGGGCGGCGGATATTTTATAGACGAAAAAAAAAACATCAGCACCGCGCGTCTCTGAACCGGGTATCAAAACGGGACATCAAATAACCGGTCAGAATGCATGCGAACGAAGACAGGTCGACACGCACCGGTGTTCGATCCGTCAGCCATTGACCATCTCCAATCAGATTCACACACCCTCTCAGTCCCATTCACACCTCTCCATGGTTGCAATAGAAACATTCTCAATGACGACTCGAGTCTTCTGCCCGGCACTCGTATTGTCTAACGCCCTTAAGGGCTTTTTTCTTTCTTTTTTCTCTCTCTCTCCCCGGCCGGCATTATCCCCTTAATCTCATCCCTGGAAGCGTGGGTTACTGTCCGCCACCTGGAGTGGTCTGAGTTTGGCATACTTGGACATCCTTAGAGGATCCATCTTCCCAGCAACCTCTGCGTTTGAACTAGACGCGACTGCAACATGGCGGGACACGGGAGAGAGAGAGAGAGATGGCGGAGAAGAGCAAGGCAATGCCATCCCGCCCTCAATGTGCCACAGAGCACCACATTGAATCTCGCGTGGCTCGCCTTGCCAGATACGGCGTACACTCGAGGTGGCGAAAAGCAAAGGATCAGGAATGGTAAGGTAGCGTGGATTAAAGAAGCAGATACCCGATCTATGATCCGTCATGCCACCCAGGCGCCTTCTTAGAGACACACTCTTGAGGGGTTACGGGGGCGCGGGTTGCATGATCATGATCACGGTTTTTGAGAGACGGATCTGCCATCTCAGTCACTCCGGGTCGTAGGCGGTGGGTTCGTAGTGAAGACTTACGAGGCGAGGTAACAACGCCAGTCAGAGTGGGTGTAGTAAGCTGGAAGGTATGACAAGCAAGGGGGGTCGAGGAGGGGTCCGCAATTACAACGGGTGTGCGTTGAAGTCGGAGCTGGCTCCTCATCGTCTCATTCGTCCGAAAGGAGAAAGACGCACGAATCCTTGCAACCGTCTCCATACCGCTAAGGCAGAGAATAACTAATTCGGATCCTGTCTGCTCTTCCTTTCCTCGAGGACGTCAATGGGACTTTCGTCACGCTTTACCAAATCCACGTCGGATGGGACCTGGGCAGGCGGGTGACAAAAAAACCGGCACTTCTACCCACACACCCACTACTACGCCAATTGATTCAGTCTCCCTCGCTCACCACCACACTTATATATCGAGAACTGTTGGAAGGTCCCAAACAACATATCGCGAAGTATGAGACTTGGGATATAGATGAGATAAAAAACCTCGTTATTAAGGGCTAGCGGCAGCTTAAAGAGAGTATAATGAATTAATAGGTAGAGTTGCCGGATATAATTAGTGGGAGTTGAAAAAAAAAACTAGCTGGTGATACCTTTAGTATATCCGTTTCTATATAAAATTGGGTTATATAGAGGTATTAGTACTATTAACTAAGTTATAAGTGTGCCCGGTTTTTTTGTCGCCCGCTTGCTGGGCTAGGTAGCATCTCTACTTAGAGAGCGCAGAAACAAGGGCGTGCGGATAGAACACCGCAGTTGCCTCTCCGCGTCAGAAAAAGAGCACTTAGTGTAAGAGTATGGCTTTGGGCCTTAACTAGAATGCTGAACGTAGGTATTCGTTGTTGTATTGAACTATTGCTTAACGTTCTAAGTCCGCTGTTGTTAGAGTTTTCCTAGGGGTCTGTGGGACGGCCGCTCGCTAGCCGACCTTTTGCCGATCGTGCGGCCGTGCACATGCACCCAACCCTTATTCCCTCACACTTAGATATTCTGCCCGGGCAGAGTTCTAAATAATAGTTATAAAAAACAGTTAAAATAGAGAGCTACATTACGCTATATCTAATTAGGACGTACTAAGAATTAATTTAGTTATATAATCTTCTATATAAAAAAGATTTCTAGAAATTCTTAACTTTATTAATTATATTATTATACCTATATAAAAAATCTATTACTATAATTTAAACTTAAATCTCTTAAAGATATTACTTATTATATAAAAACTTAAATCTTTATACTACACTAAGTATTTTAGCTATTTATATTAATAAATATATAATAAGTACTATATATTTTAAACTTTAATATATACTTTTTATCTATTTAGTATTATAAACTATATATATTAAATAAGTAGCTAACTTTAGCTAATATATACCTATTTATTTAGGCGTAAACCCACTAGTTCTAGCTAATTATAGACCTTAGTGATATTGCGTTGCTCGAGCCCCAAAACACAGAGGATGCATTGGAACCCTGTGCCCGGGTGTTTATCTCCGGTCTGCGTCGTTTCTTCTTCTTCGCATCTCAAATGACTGCAAATAACTGGCAAGAATACCGAGCCTGGGCTCCGTTCCATTATGCGCCATGAAGTCAACGACTTTGCGAGAATACGTCAAATGAAACACTGCAATGGAGACTCATGCGCGCTGTGCCCTGTATACGCAGCATTTGGGCACAGCTTTGATGTCTCCGTATCGGTGGCTGGCAGGGCGATGAATCAATCCCGCAATGGGAAAATGCCAGTTTCCCATGGCCAGCCAAATTCCCCGCCAAGACTCATCCGCTCTTCCCCAGCTCCGTGGCACCTCTTCCAACCCCTCTTGCCGCGTTAGCCTTAGCGCCAGGACCTGTCGTACGCCCATCTCCTCTCTCTGTCTCTCTGTCTCTTTTTTTTTCTCTCTCTCTCTCTGTTGCCAAGACCCCGAAACCCAAAAGCCAATTCTTACGACTGAGTTCTGAGAAACGAGGCAGCAGGTCGCCAAGATCATTCGTCACAGAAAGGGAAATGTGCGGTACACACGAGCGAGAGGCGTTAGATGGGGGCTCAGATCTGCCACGGGGAACCGGTTGACGCCCAGGTAGCACAACACGGGAAGCTGATGCTGCCGTGTTGGTGTTGGACTGCACAAAGAACCCAAAAAGATGACAGGCGTTACGGCAGGCGACCCATGCTCTGCAAGGTCCAGGGACAGCCTGATCAGAGAACCGCCGGTGAATCGAAGGGGGGCGGTCGTTCGACATCGAAATCCTTCTGACGCCGATTTTGCAGGATTGTTTTCCACGCTAAGGCGACCTTTGGGATAACCTCGTGTAAAAAATGAGACCTTTCCTCCACCCCCGTCTCCTGCCTGCGTGTGCGCCGCCTAAACGGGATCTGCGACCTCTCCATAAGCTGGTTAAACTGGTAAAGATTTTAGTCTCCTTGCATGAACATCCCTCGACAGTGTCCAACGCCTCCAACGGATGACCAAATTATGGTCCGATATGAGATTCCAGACCTGCAAAGTACCGTGCTGACTCTTCCAGAACGAGCCAGGTCATCTTCGATATACCACATACCAACCAATGCGCAACGAAGAGGCAAAGCCCGTACGCGGACATCACCCGCATGTGTTTGCCCATGTCTCACAATCACCGCATAACCTTTTGGCGATGCAGTACGCCTGAATATGACAGAGGCACAGTCTGTGACTTTTTTTTTCCTCTGGCCGTTGCTCGTTATCAGCTGGCCTGTAAGCCCAACAACGATGAAACTGAACCATTGGGTATTTGAAAATAACTCGATATTGAAGCCAGCGTACTGGCCTACTTTTCGCGTGCACAATGGTGCATTCGCCATGGATTGAAACCCCATCCATATTCCAAACCAGCCCATAAGTAGTTTGGCTCATAACCCTGACTCCTTCGCTACATCGTCATATCATGTAGGCGTTTTCCATGCACGCCTCAACTCAAAGCACCTTTCGTGATAAAGCCGTCGGTTTAGTAATACATCGTAGCAACCAGTACGCCAAAGTGCGTATTCGGTCGTTTGCCCACAAGTCATAGTTCGCTATCATATAGTAGAACAAAAGAAAAGCGCATGCTCCTCAGGGTGCTGTGCCGGTGCAGCACACTACAAGACCATGCCAGGTATGCGGTCAGACATCAACCCAGAAAATTTACGCCATGTTACAGTCGTCTCATATGGTAAGGAGGCCGCATCGGCGGGGGGCTTTCTTCATGCTTGACGTTCTGTTGATGTCGAATAAGCTGGTCTTTCCTCGCGAAGCCCTCCTTATTCGGGCACCCTTTAATGAGGCATTTGTGCGGCTTGTCATGCTTTTGAAGGTGTTGCCTGTGGTCCCGTTAGTGTGAGATCTGACTTGAGATGAAAGTACTATACCTGAACATGCAGTTTCTCTTGAAAATCTTCGGGCTGCCATGTCCGTTGTTGCCTCCTTTCGTGCAGGTTCGCCACTCGGGGCATATGTAACGGCCCTTTCCTCTGTGCTTGAGAGCTTCATAGGACCATTCGCCCGTGTTTTCTGGTTCGTCATCGGGCGAGTTCATAAAGTCATCGTCATTACTGTCGTCGCTCTGATCTTCGTCTTGATCCTGGTTCACACTGCTGTCGATAGTCATGAAGTCGTGGATCTGGGTGCTGTTGATGCTGTTGCTGATCGCCATGACATCATGACGTGCTGGTGGAGGATCGGGGCTCATTGACAACCTGTCGTGGCTGAAGTGCTGAGATGCGGCGGTTGAGGGCTGCGACGCTGTGGCAGAAAAGATTCCTGTCGATACAGAAATTGAAGAGCTAGACTCGGAGGGAGCGATGTGTCGAATCGGTTCTGCAATAGTCCTTTCCACGGGCCGAGGTGGCGGCGGCGCCACGGAGAGATTGATGAGCCTCTGGGCTTCTTGCATCGTCTCCCTTATTTCTCTGGAATAATTAGCAATCGAATACCCCAAATGAACGATTGGCTGCGCACCTGAGCTGTCTGCGATCCTTTGTTGCCTCTTCGAGAATTCCCATGCCATTTCTTCTGTCGCCATAGAACTGATCCGCAATGCTGTTTCCCGTCGACTGCAAAAACTTCTCATCCGTTGTCTGTGAGATAAAATCCATCATGAAGTCGATGCAGTGCAAGTTGAATCTTTTGATGAGTGCCAGCGTCGACTCCTCTCTGGCCTGGACAGGAAATTCTCTCGAATATCGCCGGAAAGTGTACTCGAAGAGCTGTTTACTCTGAGCGGCCGGGTCGAGTGACTCTGTCTGAAGGAGTGATGTGATGCTGAGGGCCATGATGGGTGTCCTGGGCGAACGGGCCTGGGGAAACAAGGCGAAATTCGAGCTCCCGCACGGCGACTTGGAAGCGGAAGGCGTCCAGCTTATCAAAGCTTCGCCAACGGTCAAGTGCGAAGAAGAAGTTTAGACTATGGTGTGAGCTGGTGTGAGGGACCGTTGGTTCGGCGGCTGAACAGACGTTGTCGACGCGCCAAGTGGGTCGAGTCAAGATGGGAAAGCAAACGACGTGATGCAATTCCAATACGAGTGGTTCAACGAAAGCACGGAACCGAGGAAACTAAGATAACGAAGACAACGGATTATGAAGAGCTGGTCCGGGTTGGAAGAAGAGCTCAAACAAGTCACAATTCAGTAATGTTTTTAGGATTCGGGGCAGGGGGAAGTAATAGAGGATGGGTACGAGTGGAGAGGGGTTATGCGAGGTAACAAGGCAAGGAGGAAAGAGGTAGTGAGAGATTGACTGCGACGGAACGGGATCAGGGCGCGGGGGAGACTCGTCCAAAGCTCAAATTTGCACTTGGCCTCAGACGGGAATGGGGGCGGAGTCAACGGCAACGGCAGCGATATGACGGGGCAAGATATGGAACGGCGCGTGGGCGAGGCGTGGGCGAGGCGTGGGCGAGGCGTGGGCGAGTCGCTGCGAGTGCGAGGGAAGAAGGGCGAGGATCAGAATTTGGGCTCTGCGAGGGAACGACTCGGGGAGTGTCTGATGGACCAAAGTCCCTTGCCTCCCACTACGCCCGTAGCGACCCGTTGGGCCAGGCTATGATGAGGGGAACAGGCATGAGGGAGCCAGTGAAGATCGAGGTGGCATTCTGTATTGCTGCATGTCTGAGGACAGGTCAGGCTCGGGGCCAATGACCAGCTGCCCGATGGCTTCATGTCTGGCATCCGTATCCGTCAGCAGCAGCAGCCAGACCAGACGCAGTATGAAGTCAGTTGGTCAAGCAGAGGGGGCGGCCGGCGGACGCAGCGCGCGCGCTCCATTTCGTGGGTGCCTGACACTGATCTTGACCGGATGGATACTACCTGGCAGATGTATAAGGTAGAGATTGACAAAAGAGGGAACGGAGGTGTGACAGGAAGAAGCAAACAAGCGGCTGGAGACAGGGCAGACGGGGGGGCCAGAACGTGGGCCATTTGACAGAAGATGGGGGATCGGGCAAGCACCACACGGCAGGCTGGTCGTGGGGCGGAGGTCGTCTGGGAAGATGGAGCTCGTCACATTCAAACCTGGCAGTTGGTGAACCAACGCGGTAAGGCGTAAAAGTATCGCAGTTTCCGGAATTGCAGCCTCGATTCCATTCGTGTCGACAGGTGAAAAGTATCGGTTTTCACAGGAATAGGAGCTCGTCTGCATGCCGTTTGCTAGCCCCTCCGAGAATCCCAGAACCAGGAAACAGGCGGTGTCGGTGCGGACGGGATAGCGCTATCCAGGCGCTACCTCGACTTGGGCGTTGGCGTTGCGGAATGAAGCATGGTGCGGATGCCTGGAGTTTCGGGGAGCATGGGCCAGGTGAGCTAGTGTAGGCAAGGCAAGACATTCTGGCGGGTTTTTATTGGAGGTGAAAATGGCGTCGGCTCGTTGTCGGCAGGCGTTGGTATCGACGATCAGGGCGACTGACGACCAGCGACTGGAGTACCTATCCATCATGTCATCAGTAAGGGTTTAACAACACTGTTGGTAGCGGTGGTGTTGGTGTTGGAAGTGTTGGTGATTGTGCGGATGTTGTTGGATGGGGAGCGGGTAGGGGGACAGGGTACCTACCCGCAAGGTACCTCGAGTCGGATCTTCAAGTCCAACCGCGACAGAGGCAGGGTGGAGTTGGTGAGAAAGAGAGAGCGATGGAGCGGGAGGCGAGGTTGAGAACAATAAGAAAGCTGAGGCCGCGGCGCAGTCTACCTGATTGGAAGTTGGATGCAACACAAGGCCAAGCGAGGGCCAAGGCAAACCAACGGCCGAGTTGCTCTGCAAATCTTGCTGTCGCCAATGCCACTGCCGCCATTCTCCCGCTTCCGTCGTTTCCGGCTGCCGGTGGCCGGTGGCCGGGGAGTATACGACTGCAACATACCTAAATAAGGCAGAGCACCACCAGCAAGAAAGTAACGGTAGGGAAGGAGACGAAAATTGGATGCCCGGTGGGAGAAAGGAAGGAGCATGGGGCAGTCACGCGATGGCACGGGGCAAGAGCATGGGCCAGCAAGGGAGGGAGTGCCTTCCATTCTTTTTCCATGCTAAGGACGGAATTTTTACCTGGGTACGTGCATTATTAATTGGATCATATACATGATACGGTAAGGTATACTGGAAGGTACGGTACCCAGTACGACCGGCCAACGGACGCGGGCGGCATGCTTTCCACTCTCACTCAGGTCTTTCTCCTATCTTGTTCGAGCCAGGTGCAGTGTTGATTGACCAGGGCTCGAGTCTCGATTGCAAAAGATTCTGGTAAAATCTGCAGGCGGCGCTGAATCGGGAATAGCGAGCTGCTTTAAATGCTGCAGGCTGTCGCTGGTGGCGGGAAAGGGAGAGAGCGGCAGCGGCAGCGGCAGAAGAAACCTTGAGGGTGATCGGCCACCTGCACACACTCATCTATCTCCATCTCGTCTATGCATCTTGTCATCTACCATCCATCCAGGCAGTGTCCTCGTCTACGTTCTTCGTCTTCGTCCTGATCCTCGCCCTCGCCCTCGCCCTCGCCCTCGCCCTCCTGTTCCCTCCTTCCTTTTTTTTCCTTTCTTTTTTTCTGCCCGCCATCTTACCCTCTCTGCCTACTCGCCACCCCCCGTGATCCCACTTTGGCAGCCGATACTCGGTATCCCCTGATAACTTTGTGTGTTTCGGTTCATTCCTGCGCTTGTCTCGTCAGCATTGCTTTCCCAATTGCATGTTCGACAACTTGGCCTCGACAAATAACCTGCAGGGCACGAGATGTCGAAATAAGCTCACACCCCGACCTTGAACTTTGAGTTCAGACTGGCGTGACATCCGCAGCCAGCATCAAGCCAGCAGCATCTCTCGACTCTCAACCGCCCGACCCGACATCAGCGCACGCCCGGGTACCTACCTGTAGGTAATTCTCGATTGACCTAAGGTACGGCGCTCGCTCACCCCCCTCTCTGGCAGGCAAAGCAACGTGTCGTATCTCGACGTCGTGGAGGACCACTTTCACCCGAAGTTGCAGTCTCCTCCGTGCGGTCCCACGGTCCCTTCCTGTCGCTGTTCCCTCACTCACTCCCATTCACATTTCCACTCCCTCCATCCGCGTCCAGGTTGTGATCGAGTGGAGGACGAGGATCCGCCGCGTGTTTTCTCAGACCCCACCACCAGTAGCGATTTCCCTGCCTACCCGTGTGGATCGCTGTCCACGGTGTCCGTCATCGTGGACTGTGTTTCTTTCGGCAACCTTCACTGCTTGGTTGCCATCGTCATTCATTCTGATTCTTCTCAAGAAGTTCAGTTCTCTGTCCGACCTTACCCTTCAATTGGCTCCACTCTTCGCGATCAGGCGAAGCAGAAGCAAAGCAAGGTCAAGGGGAAACCTGCCCTGCAGCCGCATCTACCTCTGCGTCTGCATACCCAATTACTGCAGTACCACTTCATCCCATGTCAGCAGGAAGCTCGGGGTTGCTGCTCCAAGTCAGACACGAGCGTCTTGTTGACACAATCTACTACAGTAAGACATTGTCGTACGTGACTGGGTAGAGAGCTCCTTGCATGAAGCAGCCTCTCTTTTCTCAACAAGCGAGCCAGACTTGAGCGCTTCGGACTGGACCCCGCCCTTCCCTCCTCACTTCCAGGTTCGCAAGCTTGCCTTTTCCTTAGCCTTCCTGTCTCCTCACCGGTCCAATTGCTAAAAAGAAATCGCGTCGCAGTTGCAATTACGCTAAGGCACCGTAACCCAGCCAGGGCGGCCTATCGCCATCTGATCTGAGAGAGACAGGAACTTTGGAAAGTTATTGTCTGTACCTTTCTCACTATCCACACTCACAGTCATTCACCCTCACTCACACGCTTGCGCACACTTCGGCTACCCGCACTACTACGGAGTACTTGTCGCCATCCTCCCCGTGCGGGCAAGACAACGACCGTCATCAATCCAAGACAAGACCCAGTACCGTCCGATGAGCGGGAACGTCCCATTGGACTGAACTCTATTTCGCGGCCGCCAACCAGATCAAGCAAGACATGCGCGGCAGACATCAGGTCATTTGACGAGTTGCAGTTGCCCTTGTCTTGCCTCCTGCCTTTTGCCTGGTCGCCTTTACGCCTTTAGGACCCAACTGCATTACAGACGCAGAGGCAAGACATTTTACTCACAGATAGACAGCATTCCGGCTTGCGGATAACAGAACATTCCGCGGAGACCTCCTCCCGGCTTACAGAGTACTCCCTGGCAAGACAGGGAGACAGAGAGAGGAAGACAGGCTGTCTATACCGATCCTTGTTGTCCCGCTTCACGCGGCTCATCTACCACTCCAAGTCTGTGATTCAGAGGCAACAGAAGAGTGACGAATTCCTGGTTCAAACCCGCCTTGCGGACGGAAACCCAATGCCTGCCTAGCCTCTGGATTCTTACTCGTCTCCTCGCACTCATCGTGCCCTCCACTCATAAGGGGCACTACCTACTCCAAGGTAGGGCACTCCGAACTCGGCCAAAGTGGACCGCCGTTGAATTAGGTCCCCGATTATTCGGTCCCGGGCTGACCGGTCTTCCTCAGAGCCCGCTACCCATCTAACCTTATCCACTACCGCTGTCACTGTTGCGCTCGGGGAGCTGTCACTTTATGCGCCGTCCGCTCCTTGTACTGAAGTATCTTTCCGCTATCCGTACCCTAGGCTAAGCACTCGCCGGCCGCCGCTCGTCACATTTCTCAGCCCCAAATCAGACGTTGCAATAGTCCAGTCGAAGCTAGGGTCAGACGCCGCCCAGTGCTAGTGTTTGCTGGCTCAAGTTCTCGTGTTTAGCGTTAGCATTAGTGCGGGAAAAAGAACGAACTAGGTAGGGGGTGCTTGCCGGCCCTGCTGTTCTCTCATCGGCTCCATCTCATCTTTCCTCGCTGGGCGGCGGGCCGTACCCACGCTGCGCTAGCCGCCCGAGTGCCTCCTTCCCCAACGTCGCCCCTCCGACTCTCCCTGCGCTCTCCACCAGGAGGAATTCGAATACACCACGAATCCGGCACTACATCCCGGGCGTCGTCCCTCTCCTTGGAGACACTAGTCCATTCGGACATTCAGTGTCCCGTGCTGGGGACACGTCCGGTACTGGTGCTGGCTTCATCCTTTTCTAGCTCGTCTATTAGGACATGGCCAGTGTCGCAGTTCTCACGCTCCAAAGGCCTGGCAAGAGGGTCTTGGAGGATCCTTTGTGCCCCAGCTTGGCCTCACCTCCTGCATCATACCCTTCTGCATTATCAAACCTGACGAGTTCATCTTCGCCTAGCGTCGACTCCGGTGATCATCCCGGCCATCTCAAGTCTCTAAAATCTCCTGGCATAACAATCCCACCGACGGAGGAGTCGGGTCCACCTGTTCGACGTCGTCGCTTGTCTCATGCATCCAAGAAAAAAGGCCACGAAAGCCGATTATCGGCACCCAAGAAAAGCATTGTGTTGGCACCACCGAGAAGTCCAGTATCGGCAGAGCTATTGCTATGTAAGTCTCTTGGCCTGTTCAACCCCTGCGATACCCCCCGGGACATAATTCCCTGTTGAGATGCACAGCACGGGAAATGGAGGAAAGAGACAAGAGGAGGCGAACAATGGAGAGGAACAATGTGAGGCGGAAAGTGCTGATCAAGAATAGCAGTCGTTGACACTCATGACTCGGCGTCTCCCGTTTTCACGCCAGAGATTCCTCGAGGCTGCCGGGGTGTGCAAGAGTTTGCTAACCCATTCGAGGACCACTTCGAGATCGAGCACAAGGGAAAAGTCCGGCGTCTCGAGGGAAAGAATTATGCTCTCCTCTTGGGCGGTGTCAACGGATATATCAAACTCAGCAGTCGCTTGAAGGTTTCCAATGTCTTTGAGGTTGCTAGACCTCAACCTGTCCTGGTCAATACTTGCAATGGCGGCAATGCAAGCTCGCGCCGACAGAGAGAGGCATTCTTGGGATGGATTGAAAAGTCCAAGATACCCGAGGGTTTGAAATGGTTTGATACACTCAACCACATCGACAAGAATCTCTTTGAATTTTGTAAGTGTTTTCCTAGTACAGTTTACGCATATCTCGCTAATAAATAAGACGTCGCCGCATGGTGCTCCGGCAGGACGGTACTCCGAAAGACAAATACCTGGCTGCGGGACATTGCTCAGATGATTCACCAAGACACATGTGTGAAGCACGCCATTTTGGCCCTCGCCGGCACTTACGTTTTCGATTATGTTCACGACGTGGCCATCAAACAGGCGGCCGAGAACCACTACAGATTAGCCGTGATACACTTGGGTTTGTCACTAAGCAATATCCGGCAGCACCCACCCAGCGACGGGGATGCAGAAGCCCTGGTCGCTGCCATCGCGCTTCTCAATATGAACGACGTCGTGAGCCCGGAGCATTGGCGAGAGCGAGAAGAGCGCCCTCGTTGGCTGGATGGGGCGCGGCTCGCTTGTAAGGTATTGGACGTGACAGATCCGGGTTTCCGCTACCGGGACGCCAAAAACATTCAACCCTCGGACGCTCGCGTAGGCAACGCTGTGATTGCCAGCAGAACCGCCATCCTCGCCCTTCCGATGATGTCTCTCGAGCTCCAAAATACGGAGCACAACCAGTTCGTATGGCTGCTCCAAGGACCCGAGCAAAACACTACAAGGATCCACGGCGGTTGTGGCATGTCCCCGTTACTTCTCTACCACTTCTCGCAAATCACCCACGTCACCGCTCTCATCCGTGAAAATCCCCTCGACTGCGAGTTCCTGGCAGCCCCGCTGGCATCGAGGATGCTGCGCGAGCTCCAGGGGCTCCGTCAGTGGTATGAGAAGGAGCACGGCACCACCGGGGACATCACACAGATATCGATCAACGTCGAAACTATTCGCGATCTATTACGATCGGGCCACCTTGATTCTCGCGGGTCTATCAACACCACAGACGGCATGACGGCCTCGACGGCAGAGGCGTGGCGGCTGGCAGCTATTATCTACCTCCAATGTCGTCTCCTGCGGCTTCCCCGCAACCATCCAGAGGTACTAGAGCAGGCCTGTAACCTCGCAGAGACCATCCGCGTCATGCCGACATCAGGCTACTTCTTCACAGCCCAGGCCCCTTTCTTTCCCGTATTTTTGCTCGGCGTCGTAGCCGTCTTGGAAGAGCACATCGAGTGTGCCATGAAATGGTTTGAATCAGTGATCAAGACGGAATGCCGTTCGGTAAGTCAAATGCCACTCGTAGCTTGCTGCTAGTAGTAGACTGATGCCCGCGTAGAGCGTCCCACCCGCGCATGGACCGTTGGTCGAGATTCGACAGTGGATGTCCGCCAATATCAAAGATGCACCCCTGCCCGCCCCCAATCGCATCTCAGACCGGTATGCTTGGTGGGAAGATGTAGTAGATCACGTAGGGCAGACTATGACGACGTTGTGCTTAGTCTGAGATGGTAGAATCACTCGTGTAAGGAAGGCAGGTACCTAGACTTTGATGCAAGAGGCTTGTTGTTCTGTATTTGACACTGCTATCAATGATGCTGCCTGTTTCAGCGTTTAACGCGTCCATGGGGTATTCCGGAGGTGCGTAGGCTTTGTGCCCCTTTACAGCCCCCAATCTAAGATATGATCCGTGCCAGAAAGGAAATTAGCGAGCCCGTTGTCCTTCTCGACCGTGTCCCCAATAGTCTTGCTCTCTCGCCGTCTAGACTCCGCTGACGCTAATGGCGCTATCATTCTCGTCACACGAGGCATCGGCGGCGCCAGAGAGGTCGAGACGAATGAGATACTGCCGCATCTCCGAACCCTCGATAGCCCACGACCGGATAACCTCCAACCCGGCCTCGGCGCACATCTTCTGGACCATCCATTGAGAACGCTTGTGGGCGTCGAACCAGTCCAGCTCGGTGCCTTCCTTCAACACCACTTGATCCTTGCCAGTGGCTCCGGCGCCGACCACAACGTCGCGCTTCGCCTTGAGGTAGAACCGGTGACGTCCCTCGTTCTCCTCGATCTCGCCGCAAATGTCCCAGTCCTCGGGCCTGAAGACGTCCTCGCCGAGGAGCGCGTTGGCGTGCGCCAGTCCGTTGTGGAAGAAGGTCTCGAAGAGGTCCGGGTGGGTGTGGTAGGCGTCCCAGACCTTCTTGGAAGTGACGTCGTGGCCGTCCATGCCGGCGAGGATGAGATCATTGGGGCGCATCAGCCCGGCCCAGTCCTTGAGGGAGGAGACGGCGCGCGCCCAGGGGTCGTTGAAGAGGACGGAGCCCAGGGAGAGGAAGATGCGCGGTGAGGCCGCTGGCAGGGCGTCGCAGTACTTGAGCCCGGCTTTGAAGTCGCCCCAGAGACCGGCCAAGTGTACGCTGCCTCCGACGTGGCCAGGGGCCAAGAGGTTGAGGTTGGAGGTCAGAGAGACGTGGGAGATGTCGAGAGCGAGGTAGGTCGCCTGGCGGCCCATCTCGGAAAGCTGGGTGAGGAGGTTGTTGACCTTGCGCATGTCGCTGTTGTTATGAGGCCAGTTAGTCATCTCTGCTAGTCTGATAACCCTCTCTCCCCCTTGCTATTGGAAGGAAGGAGTAGCGACTTGACTTACCCGGCACCGAGGTCAATCATGATGGCGCCATCGGGGACGTGGACGGCAATCTCGGGACTGTTCTGCTCAAAGAGGGCAATCTCGTCGCGGGTCTGGTAGAACTCATTTGTGAAGATGATATTGGCCCAGATGGCCAGGCCCTTATCGTTGTACAACAGTTCATCGGGCATGGTGGGCTGCTTGCTGTTCCGGGCGACCGTGGTGAAGACGCGGCGCAGGGTGTTGAGGATGTGGAAGGACATGCCGCCGCCGCCGATGTCGAGAACAGTGCCATGCGCAGGGATTTGGGCCATCTTGATCTGGGACCCCATTGTGTGGTGTAAGTGTATGTGTGTGTGTGAGAGGTTATGTGGGTGGTTTGGTGATAAATAGAGGCAGGTGATGGGGTTGGCAATGGGTTTATTCAAATCAGGAGTGGGAAGATTTCTTGGCGGGTGGCTACAGGAAGGAGACAAGCTTCGTCCTGTTGTTGTTCTAGTTGTTTATATACACACGTGCAGCCTGCTGGAAGAAGGACCCATCTACATCACATTATTCACTCATTCAACATTCACTATAATTCACTTCTTTCACCAGCCCTCCTTCCTTTGGTTCAGCCTTCCCATTCCTCCCTGGGCCCGATTCACCAGGAGGCCCCCTCCGGCCCTGTTGTCATCCCGACTCTTTTGTTTGGAAACCCCATTCAACACATCACCGCTTGGCGACCTTAGGGGTGATGCAGGTGCAAGGCATGAGAGAGTGAGAGAGACCTTAGCCACCTTTTTTTTTCCCGGTCAGTCTACTCCAAGGCGTAAGTGGCCATGGAAATCTCAGCCATGAACATTAGATGGGTGATAGCTTCATGCTGATTAGCTTAGCTTGCCCCAGAAGGTCGCACATGTACGACATGGTGTCGCCATTACCCGAAATACTACCCGCAGCCCGCCCATACCCAGCAGTAGCAACAACGTGCGTCGGTAGATCTCCGGCGGAAAGTATTCGTACTAAAGTGACGCCCGATTGACGCTGGATCCGTTGTTCTACCCCGCTCATAAAGCACGGCGGAACGCGTCGTGTGTGGATAATTAGACGAGAAACCTCCGACCCAAGACTTGTTGGTCGTGTCTCGTTGGATTTACGTGCCTGCCATAATGCACTTGCAGGTTGCTGTATTTTCCAAACACGGATGGAGGTCCGAGCCGTTGGCGGGATCAAACGGAAATGTGTACGGGTGCCTAGCCATAGATCCGTCGCGGAGTCGGGTTCCAACCCCGAAGAAGACGGCTAACTACAACAACCCCGGTTGATGTGTGAGATCACCGATGAATAAACCCACTCAGTCCCGACCGCGGAAGACTCAGCTGCGGACCGAGAGTTAGCGTTGTGCATCCTGCAACGCCTGTTGGCGCTTGAATTCGTGATGAGACATTCGGTACCATGGTTGGCCTGCGCTCTAATACATGAGCATTGCCGTCTCGCGATTCCTCACGGGAGAGGCACAGCTAAGTCGACCAGACCCCATTCCCGGCGAGTCCCCCGGGCGAATCGCATGCGCTTCTCGGACACCCAATAGTGAGGTTGCTCAGCCGATCTTCCAGTCTAATCGTTCTCATCCCTCACCAGTGACGCCATGAGACAAGAAGCCTCACTCGCCATAGTGATCGAGACAAGTGCGAGAAAAGTTCCCATGCCAGCCGCGGCTGGCTGTGGGTAATGTCGTGGGATGCCGTGTCGTTTATATAGAAGCCTCAATTAGCGGCACCTTTTCGGACGCGGCTCCGTGAATGTCTCAGAGCTGCCTCGCTCGATCCGCAGACGCCGAGGATCCCGTCGTGATCCAAGACCATTGGAAACCACTAACTCAGCCCTGAATCCACCCCATCGGTGCGTCGCACATGATCGGTCCTTAGCCCGTGTCTCTCCGGACTGGCCTTATTTAGCGAGCTATTACCGCTCCCCGGATCCCGCTGTCCTCCGTTCTTCGAAGCTCGGATACGATGCTGTGTGCCCGGCGGAACTGGTCCGTGTCCTGGCCACTACGCCGGCCCCGGACGGCATCACGGAGCGGACCGCGCTGGAAATAAAGAGAGCCTTTCAGCACGGGGCCTCTTGACGGCCTTTGCGGTCGTGGATCAACCACCTCTACTTCGGAATGCAACCCTGACACGTTGTGAATCAGCCCCTGGTATGGAATCCCGCTTCCTACGTCCGCTCTGTCTCCGGCCTTGGCTCCTGCTCTCGGCTGACCTACAATATAATAATGTGGTATTCCAAAACACACTCCCTTTGGCCAAGTACTGATATATGCAACCCCAATTCCATTACAGGTTGGCGTCAATGGTGCCATGTGAACTGGAGCGGCCATGCGGCGCAGCTCATTGGCGATCTTGCGAATGTGCACAAAAGCAATTTGTCTCGCGCTGCCCCCACGTCAAGCTGCGCCAGATGACTCGCGACACCTGTAGGCCATGACTGGACGCCTGCACTCCGATAGCAGTTGGGATGTCTTGGTGTGTACTACGGCTAAGCTCAGTCTGAACAGAGCAACATGACCGCGACCACGATCTTCTTCAGCTGTGGTACAGCGTAGGGATGGTCCCCGAATCTTGCTGGTCCGTTGCGGCGGGACCGGAGACTTGACAGTCGTCCACGGGCGCTCGGCAACGTCAGGCCAGCACCTGGAAACCGACTTCAAGCATGAATGTAGCACGGTCAGCATGGAACTTGCTGGCGATCATTCCCAACGCACGCGCCCCAACATACGTACGATGGTATCACGGTTGAGACCTAGCTCTCCTCCCAAGTCTACTTTTCAGGTTGCGGTAAACGATAATCGAGTTGCGAGCTCAGAGCTTCATCATCGTGGGCGAACGTCTTTGCAGGTCTCGGGCGTTGTTCGCTTCCCCAGATTAGATTGTCTGACCGTCCAGATTACTCGGTAATTACGGGCGAACCATATTGTCGGATGTCGAGGAATCCCAATCGGACGGGCGTGTCCCAGACAAGCCGGGGTCAGCATTGCTGCCGCAAGGTTTCTGTTCCCTGCGCGGTCGAACCGCGCGGAGTCAGTCCAGATCATGCTGCTGTCCTTGCTGAGCCTTCGTCATGGATCTGCCTGCCGGAGCCTTCATGACGCCTCAAATGGTCAATACCGACAATCCCTCACAAGCTTACGGGGCCGACAAAAGCTTGAGGCCCATCCATCCCAGACCGCGAAAATCCGTGGATTTGACCACGTCAGAACCTGCAATGTCGGAGCTTCGTCGCCTTTGAATTGACTGGGAAAGGAGGCACAGTAGTGATGCCCTGCTATCCGCGTTCCATTCGTTCGCTGGTCTCTCCAGACAATCCCAAGGCGCAAAGAACGTCTGGCACATCTGCTCTGTACACTTTGCACTCTCAAACCTGTGGGTAGCGACAGCCATCGGGCCTGAGAGGGTGTGGAGCCGGCCGCTCAGCCTGCGGAAGTTTGAGGTCTCTCGAGTCAGTTCTTGTTACTCGGCCGGATTGAATTTTCAATGGCGGTTTCAGGACCCAAGAGACGCAGAGATGCTGAGCGAGAATTTCGCCTCTTTTTCACATCCGTTGCCAGCATGAAGAGACGAACGTTGAGACGATCAACAGCAGAAAGCCCAATGCTGCCCAAGGTGAGGTCGGTGGCCTACAGTTCGGTCGGGCGCCATGGTCCGGAGGCCATGATGGTGGCATCGATGTCTTCCAGAAGCTGGACTCAAAGTCAGTTGCAAGTCCGTGGCAAGGAATGACGTTGTGGCTTCCAAGCGTAATGACTTGGATGTGGCCACAGCCTCGTTGATCGATGCGTAGCGCTCGCTCACTCCCCAGTCATTGCTTGATAGCGCCTGTTGTACGCGTTGTTTATCTGACCGGGGCTTTCTGCAGAGGCCGCGGCGGCTTCGCGTAGATGCGTCGCTTGACCGGCGGTTATTGTTTTTGTCAGCTGCATTGCTTCGACCCATCGTCTTACCAGCAGGCTGGCAAGCTGCCGGGATGATGTGGAACAGCGGAAATGCCGGTTCTCGCCGCAGAAGAGACCCATCAAGAGCCTCTATTCCGGTTCGATGCCTTTTGGGGGTTGCCGACCACGGTGCTGGCCCTGGCCGTCTGAAGGAGGGACAAGGACAGCCCAGCACGGTGAGTGTCTATGCACCATCTTCCCGGCCAGAACAAGGTGTGCGTGCGTACCATGCATCCAACAAGACGACATAGCCAACTGGCCACCATCATGGAGAATCTGGCCCCTGCGACGCGACGACTACCAGAGTCTTCGTCGAGCGCACACCGAGCTTGGTAACGTAATTTGACGGCTCTTGGATGTGGTAACGAGGCAGAGTATACGGACAGTGTCGCATCGCGAATTGACGGTCATCTCGGAGTCAGTTCATCCCACTCCGCTAAGTTTAGCTAGTAGACGTGGTTTCCTCGTGTGGGTGGGTCTAACGAGATTTAACATGCATATCCCTCCAACTGCCGGCGTACGTTCTGGTGCTCCCGAAGCCGTCGTCGTTCCCGCCTCTGTGTTGTCTCGCGGGATGACTAGGGCAACTAAGGCAAGAGGAGGCTAGTGATGCTTTGTTCCTCTCTAGTCAGCTGACCACCTTGTCTAGGTATTTTGGCGGCGGCGGCGAGTGACAGAGACGAGGTTTCGGCACGGGCGTTTCAAGTCCAGATCGAGAAAGCTGATGGTGCGAAATTCGAGTGGGGAGAAGAACAAAAAAAGGTATACCAGACGGCCAACGGGACCGCCGCCGCTGAACATGATTAAATCTGTAATTAGCTGTGGCCACAGTTGGGAGACTAGTAGGGCAGAATGTTGACGGCTCCATCGCCCCCCTTCTCCCTTTCACTCTTCGCCCTTGATCCTGACTAGCTTGGCTCGCGGGAAGTATCCAGTCGATCCAGTTGGCTGACATGTGCACCCGCCACTAGAAGAGTCCTGCTAGGCTTAGGAGGGCTCTCACTCTGTTTGTAGACTCCGTCTTGTCCCTCTGGGTATTGAGCGGGAGGTAGAGGATGATTCGGCATTGACGCTGGTACTGTGCGTAGTTTCGAGATGCGATCAGGCCGGGCGTTCGTAGTGTGTGCTTGGCCAGCGGTTGCTAGTGCGGCGCAAGAGGGAGGCATTGACTGAGAGATGTCGTTGCTTCGAACGGAGTTGACGGGAGGCTGAGGTAGCACCATGCAAGCTGGGCCGCGGATAGTCTCTTGTCGTCGTAAGAAGGTTGGAAACTGAAGCCTTACGAATTGGCCATCCCAGTGTCTGTCTGAGCATATGCTGTTTTGCGCTGGAGGCGGCGGTTTCGCGGCTTTCACCGAGGCTGTTGAATGACCTGGTCTTCCTGGTCAACGCGGGTGTTGAACGGGCAAGGATAGATGGGAGTGGCATAGCACTGTCCAATGTGCAATGCTGCACTGTGAGCAAGAGGCCGCGCGCGGCCTGTGAGGCAAGTCTGGGGGCCAAGCCAAGGCACACGCACACCAACGGGCAAGGGAGGAAGGGCCGCACAATCTTAAGCGACAATGGAAGGATGAATAGAAGCTCGCATGGAACAATCGTGGAAGCCTCCAAGGATCGGTGCATAGGAGACGACGCCGGCGCCCGTCAACCACCGCCGAGCTGACAGCTGCTATTTTCTGCCAGGAAGAGATATCCGCGCTAGCGCACCCGTCTCGACTCTCGAGACGAGCCAAGCCTGACGAGGGTGTCGAAGCCCGAGATCAAGCATTCAGCAGCCAGCAGTCGCATCGTAAACTTGCTTGCGTACGTCTTCTCGTTAATCGCTGGCCGTCGTCGTCGTCGTCGTCCTCGTCGTGGGAGTTGGGCAGTCGCCTGAAACAGCTCTGGTACGAATCGTACAAGCATTTCTAGCTCGTGTTTGTTGTTTGGGAAGATGCTGGTTGCGGTCTTCTTTACTCATTCGTCTTCGATAACGGAGCCTCTTCTCAAATCCTAAGGTAGTCCTGTCAAACAACTGACCGCTTCTCTCGCTCATTTGCGCCTGACCGTTGAAGCATGTTCTCGACTCATCTGTGCTAGGATGATGAGCCCCCTTCTCGCTTCTCCCATCACCACGTCTGGTTTTCCCACATTGAGGATCGCCGTCAATGTCACGAGATTGCTCGTGAGCTTCGACAAATTGGGATCTCTGTAAATACAGAAGAACGACCCGCACAGACAATCGATGTTCAAAGTCGCCTGCGGCAATCTCCGCCGATGCTCCCTAGTCTAATGACCAAACCACTATGACCATACCATGGACTATGCATGGCGGGTGTAATAAATGATGGTTGCCTTAGCCATGGGAGATGCCGTGCTGTGCGGCGCGTCCCTGAGCTGGTCCTAACTTTTGTTATGGGCCGTTCGTCAATGGGGCCCAGACCAAGGCAGTCTAAGCTTCGGGAGCAGAGCCGCGGGATATTGCGTTAACCATTGGCGATTGGACCAGTGCCCTTGCCTTACTGTTCCCGTGATGCCTCACGCTTGTCATGCTGAGTGGCCCATCACGTTTCAGTCGTCCAGTCTTCTTTCGTCTTTCAGCCCTTCTCTTCATCTGCTGTCCCGTTCACAGATCACGGCAGCCATGCGCGCAATCGAACGGGCGGCCAAGGCGACAATTGCAACAACAGACAATGTGTCTGAGGCGATGCTGGACACCCATAACCATGGCTGATGGCGAGCTGAGCGTGTTATGAGAAACGGGCCTTCAGTCCGTCCGCGCGAGCGTGTTCAAGGCGAGCGTGTTCAAGGCTGATACGATAGCAATTGTCCTGCTCCCAGGCGCTCTGCCGTGTGCAGTGAGAAGTCCGTGTAATCTTGCTTGGCCGGCCAATGACCTGGGGTCCCCTGAGCTCGGCCAACCTTCTCGAAGTATTCCAGAAGGAGTGGAGTGAGGAAAGAGGGTTTGCAGGGACATTCTGACCTCGGGGTCCCACCCTCGTCACAGATGAAGCGGCGAGACGGCGGCGCAGCTCATCCCTTTGACGCAGGTGTAATTCCATGGAGGCCTTCACACCGTCAATCCCTTCTAGAAGGCTTCTGGAAAGCTGCCCCGACAGGCCTAGTGCCAATCTCCCAGTGTCCCTGTCCGTCATGCATGGACCATCACTCTCCACATGCACCTCCATCCGGCACCCCTTTTTGGCTGCTGCTCCATGGCCCAGCTACGGCCGGCCCAGAGATGGCAGACTCCAGGTCGTGATGCTGATCCTCGCCGGAGAGAGATCGGCTCTTGCGTTTCTGCGTCTCCTTGGGGCCGATTATCAACTGGAATGGCATGTTTGCTGTGGATTTTGTCGAGCAAAGCAGGGCCGCCTGTGGGACGCCCGTTGTTTAAGTGTACTGCGTACATAGGAGGTTTCCCCGGCAAGGACTGCAAAACCGTCGCTGCAGAGTACTCGAGACCATTGACGGAGGCAATGTACTTGGCAGCACGTAACTGAGCCGTGGCCGCACAGTGCTCCCCCAACTGTCCGAATTTGAATAGGCTCTGATCCAGTGGCTGCAGAAGTCCTCTGGACAGCGGCTCAACGGCTGACTGTCTTGTTCAAGGGCCATTAATAGATCCTAGTTGTTCAAACGACCACATTACGACGGTTATATCATCAGCCCATTTGTCTTGGGTATGCGGCTGGCGTCTCTGATTGTCGAGCCTATGCATCGTCACGGCGCGCCAGGAGGGTTTTCGTCTGGCCAGCAACCTTTCTTCCAGAAGGAGTGGAGAGCTTCCATGATATTGCCCCTTTCACATAGCGGAGCAGCCTCGCCCCCCTGCACCTTGGACCGTCGCACCGTCGCAAGGCCCTTGGATCGAGATTGCCCGTGCTATAGCGAAAAGAGGCCCGGCTTCAGACGTCAGTGACAGAGCCGAATAGGCATGGGCTGGGAAGGTGGTCGCAAGGGACCATTCAAACAGCTCCAGCGCAACTCTGTTTCGTTACTTTGATACGTACTTTGGAGGCCGCAGCCAATTTCAAAGAGTCCGAGCGTTCATTAGATGGCACTCTGCACTCGTGCCGTAACATTGCGGTCACAGGCATAATGATGCACCTATTTCTTAAGTACGGCTGCCGAGAAGAAACCGGCGCAGCAAAGTGGACGGCAACAGCAATTGCGGCGGCTAGTCTTGAATGCAGTCTTTGTGAGGCTGTCGTGTGGGAAATGAGCGGCAATGAGCCGTATGCGCGCGTTGTCGAGGCGGCAGCGGTAATTCATGTAAGGTACCAGATGTCATCAGACACGGCCGTACCACTCGGACGCGACAGATGCGATGCTGCGCGTTGGATGATCTGGGACTCGGGATAATGCGAGATGGAGTGGCTCTGACCACAATCCGTCTGCCCTCCTTGGAAGCACACGCTCGTTGATGCTCGGGAGGCGCCAACGGTGATTGCCCAATTGAGGGGGGAGTGGCTACATGGAAGCTGTGGAACATTCGTCTGGCACAGGGTCAGAGCACCGCCAAGTCTACCTTATCTGACGGAACTGGCGGTGGTGCCGGCGGACACATTCTGACCAACTCCAGGCCCAGGGACAGCATGCTGGCTGCTAGCCTCGTTGGCCCGATCTGTCAATGTCAGGGCCAGAGTGTCGATGGTGGTGTTGACGAGATGGATTTGAGTAGCGAGTCCCCAGGTCGTGGCGCTATGTTCAGCATATCCTTTGAGCACGACGTTCTCATGAGCCGCGAGGACTGTTTCCCAGCATCAAGTCGGTTGCGACTGCTGCGAGAAGTTCGGGCAGCGGGCAGTCCCTAGCAACATGGGAAACAGATGCGAGCACCCACCCCTGCTCTGCCCTATCGTAGGTTTTGTCTGTGGGGATGCGAAAGGTAATTTGGTGTCTCATTCTGGCACTTGACTGGGAAACGGGCGACCCACATTTCGGTGGAGATGATGGCAGAAATAACCCGATTGTTTGATGATGACGAGGCAAAACGAGAGAAAAGCCAAATAGTGGCCGGGGGCGTTGGGTAGGCGAGCCAGCCAGCTATTGGCCTTGAGTCGTGGCTGGATACCGGGTTCCTGACGAGGGCCCCTGATGGGAGAGGGGGCGGGCGGAGGGTGATAATGATGAGTAGCGAAGGCGGTAAAGGCGGAGGTCGGCGGTGTCGGCGGCAGTGTCATCAGCTGCAGGTTGTGCGCATTGCGGACGTAGCAGTGCTGGCAGGTGGTCCCTTATTCAAATTGATGATGCAGGGCGTGCAGATCGGTCCGTATTGTTTGTCTGTTTTCTCAACGGCTCATTTGACATTGACATGAAGCGGCGGCGGTGATGGTGGTGGAGGGTGGAAGGGTGGTGGTTGCTGCTGGTGTTCCGAGAACAAACTGGCGACGGCATAAACCCAGTAATAGCATCAGCCGCAGGGCTTTGGCACGGCCAGAGCAGGGTCGAAAAAGTATAGCAGGAGTGAGTGAAGGCGGTGCTGGTCTAGGTGTTGGGTGTGCTGCGTACGAAGCCGTTAGGGGGGGGGCTTGACAGAAACGCGTTGATGCTGGCTGGGTGTCGCTGTCGACGTCGCTGATGTCTTCCGAAGATGTGCTCGGGTCTTGATGCATAGCGTCTGTTCTGTGGTTTCTGCCCGTGAGACCAGCGAAACGAAAGGCAGATAGGCGAGGGTGCTGACGAAGATTGGAGAGGTCGACCTCAATCCCATCAAGGCTTGCAAAGAAGAAGACGGGCAATTGGCCATGGTAAAGTCTACTGTTTGCCCGCGAACACCGGCTCCCCAATGCTGCTCGCAGAATGGTCCCAACCCCTGGATGGGGGTGGCCTAACCGGCGCCTGCACAGGGACGATCGTCACTGACTCCAGGTCCAGCAGGCCCAACAGGCCCAGCAGAGTGGGCCTCTTCCCAATTCTCAAGCAGGAGGAGGAGGAGCACTGTGAATGCTGTGCGCACTGGGTACGGCTGGCGCAGGCTTTGGCAGGTATGTGTGGTGGGAACTTACAGCAGGTACGAGGTAGAAGTAGCGGCAGTCAGGTGGGAACTCAATGAACTGTTTGGGCGAAGGGAGAGCAAGGAAGCGAAGGAAGAGGAAAGGACGTGGAAGGCGAGGAAGCCAGGGAAGGCAAGGGTGAGAGGAAAGCATGGGGCACGCACCCTTGCTCTTGCTTCCATTCGCAGGGCACCAAAAGTTCCCAAGTACCGAAGTATCCTCGTTACCCCCGTCACCCCCGTTCGTTCCTGCCTCAGCGTGAATTGGCCCCGGTTGACCAGTGTCCCAGCTAGAAGTAAACCGTTCGTTTCAATTCACCAAGCTTCCGCACTCGGGACTTTCTCACTTGACCTGACTTGGGGGGAGGGTGCGTTGTGCGAGTCGAGTGTTGACTCGAGTGGTTCTCTGTCTCTCTCTGTCGCTATTGCATTACGCTTGCTGAGAGAACAAGGAGAAGAGAGAGAGAGAGAGAGAGAGTGTGTGTGTGTGTGACGGCAAAGGCAAGGTAACGACGAGGGTGAGGGTGAGATTGAGGAAAGGAAGAGGTGTGTACTTTAAGGTCATGGTGCGAGTGTGCTATGTATGGATAAGATATGTAATCTTCTTAGGATGAAAAAAAAAACCATATCCTTCCTCTCTCACTTTCTCACTTTTTCACTTCTCATTCGATTCATAAAGTAAACCCATTTCTTTTGTCCCCATTCCGTCCTCCGTCACTCCCTCCTACCTGGCCCCCTACCCGGTTCTTCTGATCGATCCGTTAACCCCCCTTCCCTCCCTCCTTCCTTTCATCCCCCGGTCTCACTAAAAGGATCGTCTCCGTGGTTGACATTTTTATAATACCTGCCGAACCCCGTCCGTCCGTCCCTGCGCTTCGCTGCTGCGTCACAGCTCCTTCCTTCCTTTCCCTTGCTCTCTTGCCTGCACCGCCAAAAACTGGAAGGTCTCCTCCATTTACCTTACATATCTCAACGCTTCCTCTGCAGGTCGCAACAGGACTTAGCCAACCGTGCTTTCTTTTTCTACTCTTTCCTTTCCTGCAATTGACGACGCAATTGGACACCGGAAAGGAATCGATACCCAGCACTCGAGATACCCATACAAGTAGCAATTGGTGAGTTGCATCGTTCTTTATTTCCTATATTGTTTCACCTACTTCCATCTTCCTTTCTGGTTCGGAATACATCGAGGACAAGGACGAGTGCGATATCCATCGAGGTCATCGTTCATCTTTTATCGTTCCAGTTTGTATGTTTGCCGGCTTCAGGTTGGCCTGTTCACCTGGCTGCGTTCCTGGCTTGTCAACGCCGTTTGCTGCCGCTGCCACTGCTCCTTCCTGCTGCTGCGCGTGGCGGTGGCGGTACGTACCTGTTACCGCGAGCTTCTTTTTTTTTTTTTTTTTTCCCTCTCTTCTCTTCCCTTTCCTCGCGCTTCCACTTGCGCATCCACTCTTTTTCCTAACCCTGCCGGACCATCTGCAACCCCGATCATAAGGTTTCTTGGCCCCTGTTACCTCATCTCGTCCGAGACCTTAGCACACGCGAACTTTGACAAACAATCCTCTACACTGAGTCGCCCTCGGCTTCGGAGGCACCAGCTTTTCTTCAACTGCGTCCCCCCCTCTAGAAACCATCTATCCTGGCCTCACACTATCTTTTTAGCCTGTGTTATTGGCATTCCACTACATTCACTGACAGGAGGCGTGTCTAAAGGTCGCACTGACACGGCCTAGCCACTCCCTCATTTTTCTGCCGTCATCACCACTGCTCGACTGGCACACCCAACCCGAACCAATATCATCCCTCGATCGACTTGACGAGTCCTTTGCATTTCTACGTCGACGATTAATCCAAAATATTTGGTGGGCTGTGCCGCCTTCAAACGACAAAACTACGGTTCTGCGCCACCTTGAGATTTCCGCCGATCCGACGCGCACCTTATATATACCGTCACCGCTTCGTTTACGGACTGTTGGGCATTTCCGGAAATTGTCGTCGGAAATCGCAGCGTCCCCGACCTGAGCTCGACTCTCGCGGATATTCTCAGAGGCAGGACGAGCAGCATCTGGTCTGTGGTCCTCGATCGGTCTGTCCCGGATTTTTTCCTCAGCACCCGTACCAGGTAAGCCTGCAACCGAAACCCGTCAGTCCGATTCAGCCTGGATCCGCCACCAGGTGCGCCAGGAGCACCTCTAGTCATGCCAGCGAGTACGCTGGGCTATCCCCGCGATCGTATTGCCTTCCTCAACCCTGCCTGTGGAGTCATACCCAAAACGCTCCATACTCGTGGCGATGTGCTTCCCCTCAAGATAGCCGTCGTCCCCGGGCGCAATTCCTCAAAGCCTCCTGCCCCTCAGAGTCTCTTACTATACTAACTTTGTCGAGAACACGCAGTCCTTTCAAACCTAAAGTCACCTTCGTCTGACGCAGAAATCGTCCAAAGACATCTCCTGCAACCTGGCCATTTACGCCGCAGGGGTCTCGACAGCTGCTAGTCACCTTCTCATCGTAATATGAGATCGCCATTTCCTGGCGAAGTAATGGAGATTGGCAACTTGATGAATCAAAGAGCTATGCAACAACACGCCTCCATGCCCACCGGAACGACCCCGGATCGACAAATGCATCAACTTCCTCAACTCACCGCGAGAAATATGCCCGAACCTCCAATGGACCGCGCCGGTTCTCCTCACGGTTCCGAACACTCCCAGTACTCCCGTCACGCAATGGACGGCGTCCCTCGATCATACCCTTCTCCCAGTGCCATGGTCGGCGCTCCGATGCCCATGCAGGTGCCTGTCTCACACATGGCTCCCATCCTGCCCGGAATCCCACCAGACATGAGCCATATGCAGCAGTACAAGGCACCCGAGCAGCAGGCTCCCCAGCAGCCCACAAAGGCCTACCCGTGCAGTACCTGCGGCAAGGGCTTCGCCCGTCGCAGCGATCTGGCCCGTCACGGTACGTAGGTTTGGTCAACGAAGACGAGAGTTGTTGCTGACATCTTCTAGAACGGATTCATAGTGGTATTCGCCCGCATGTCTGCGACTACCCGAACTGCGGGAAGCAATTCATTCAACGATCTGCTCTCACTGTCCACCAACGTGTTCACACGGGAGAGAAGCCTCACATGTGTGAACGTTGCGGCAAGCCCTTCAGCGACAGCAGTTCGCTCGCTCGTCACCGCCGCATCCACTCCGGCAAACGCCCGTACAAGTGCCCGTATGCCGATTGTCAGAAGACCTTCACCCGTCGCACGACTCTGACCAGACATCAAAATCACCACACTGGCACAGTTGAGGAGGCTGCAGCAGCAACGGCCGCCGCTCTCGCTGCTCGTGGTGCTGCTGCGAAGCCCACCCGCTCGGATGGCGACGCATTGTCTAACCGCGGCTCGCCCTTGACGACGCCTTCTCCGGGCCAGCGAACCCTCTCAATGTCTCCCAGCGCAGACCAAATGCACCGTGCCAACGCCGAGTTCCAGTACATCGGCAACAGTTCGCTACCGGTACACCTTCACCGCCACATGGATGTTGGCAGCCCTGCGTCTACCTCATCAGCCGGTTACAACAACGGCGTCAGGCCGACCTCGCACCCTACTGGTTACGGACCTCCTCCGACTCTGGAGCCCAGCGTCGAGCAACACTCCGGTCCCGGCAGTGCAGGCGGTAGCCCTCACATGAGCAGCGTCGGCTGGCAATCGCCCTCCCACGTTCCGTCGCCTTCGCACTCCAGTAACGGCGGCAACGGGTACACGTACCCCGACCCTGACGCTTATCCGACCGCGCCATCGCTCGGCGGCCAGATGTTCTATGGAAATGCGGGACAGGTTCGTCGCCCCCAGAGCACGGAGCCACCCACCGCTTACGACATTAAGGGACGTCAGAGTGAGCTGTGGGCAGGCGCCCACTAGCAGTATCTTTGGCGCGCGCCGTACCAGTATTCGCCGCCCGGTCAATGACAGTCGCGTTTCTAGTCGTCACCTTTGGGATATTCGGTAGGCCGACATGACAGAACGGGCTCCATTTGGTATGCTATTCCATTTTTTGTTACGCTATTTCAGTTACGAAAAGTTTGTGCATGGCAAGGTGGGGGATGGTAACTACATACAACTTTAATATCGCGGGCTGCACCGGGAATAGGTCAGGCAGATACCAAAGGGACGGGCAGCCGTCTGGTTCGTTTAAAACACGCCGTTTTCTTTTGTTTTGATAGATTGGCGGGAAGCACAACTTCATGATGACTGGGCCTGCATGGGCGTAGGCTGGAGGCAAACGGTTGGGAGGAGTTTCCAAGACAGGAAACGAGCGCCCGGCGGAATGGCGGGACACCCGATAAAGGAACTGGAATCTTGTTTTGTTGGAACTCTGTATGCAAACCTGTACTAGACAATGAACGCGCGTAGCTATTTTCTCTCATATCGATATTCAACCTGAAAAACAAGGAGTCGCAGAGATGCTTTTGTGGAGAGGGTGACCAGGGGAAGCTTGAGGATCGATCTCACGATGGTCAGTGTGCTGCTGAGGAGATGGGGCGCATCCAGCGTTGCGTTGCGTCTGCTGGTCCGGGGTCAAACGACCAATTGCGCGCTTGGCGGAAAGGCAATCTTGTCGGACAAGGGAGAAAACCACATGGCTGTCAGAAGTTAGAAAAAATTGGGCGTGCCCTTGGTGACGTGCTTTTCTTACTCAGCAGTTGGGCTCGCTCGTTAACTGTCTCCTCTCTTCTGCAACGTCCAGTCATATAATGTGCGGATGATAAGAGATGTTCTCGGCCGGGGCCCGTCCCACCCGAGACCGAAAATGGTTTCTAATCCAAGGGCTGGCCGGGCTGGGCGTCTCAGTCTCGTGAGCAGCCAGCCCTTCCAGCCCAGCGGGCAAACACCACGAGCCGATTTTGGAGAGGGCGAGTTTTTGAGGAGAAAATCAGAAAAGAGAGAGGAAAAGGGACCCGCTTGCCGTGGGATCTGATGAGTTCGTGATTAGTGAACCGTGAAGCGTGGCCGCCCCAGCACGGACGACTTGAGAGGAACTGCCGCTCGGCTAAAAAAAAAAAAAGGCGATGAAAAGGGCCGGAGGCGTCTGTGTAAGATTCTCGTCTTGTCTGCCCAGTCCGAGGGGGGACGATGCTCAGCCAGGCCCGGCCGGTGTAAGTTTGAAGTTCGAAGTTCGAAGCGGCGCGGCCCCCCGGGGTTGGGGGGAAACACACGAAAAGGAGCCGAGCAAAGCAACGACACTGGATGGATTACTTTTGTCTTTCAGACTTTGTATACAACAAGACGACGAGACATCCGGTTGGTGGGTTCATACACACACACACACACGAGAGAGGGAGAGAGAGACAACTGGCTGGGAGACCGAATGGGAAAGTTGGTGTTTGTGGGATATTTATCCCACGGGGCTAATCGAACAGAAGAAAATGTGATTACTATTCAAACGTGTGTCTCTTGATCTTGGAATACGCTGCACCCCGACCAACGCACACACCCCCTCCCCCATTGCGAAAGCTGCGCCTGGTTTCTTGAAAAAGAGATGCGAGGAAACGACCCCGTTTTTTTTTCCGGGCATGAAGGTTACCAAGATGCAAAGAACCTGCAATCCCATCCCTCCCCTCCCCCTCCCCCCACCGTTTTTAAGCTTCTGCTCTTCTTACAGCTAGTATAGTCATTTCTATACTGCACGCCCGTGGATTTTGATCGAGAGACGCCATCGCGAGCCGAGGCTTTACCTGCTTCGGGGCAATATACGCGCTAAAGGGGGGGTGGGAAAACATTAGTTTTCACGACCGCGGCCCTTTGGCAACCGTTCAACGACTTCCCATCACGCCTGGCGTCTTGAGCCATTCGAACATCTCTTAGGAGGGTAGCGAGGACAAGAGAACGTCGGGCCTGAGAAACAGGAAGAAAAAAATATATGACCGTCATCCAAATCGAGGCCGTGACGGACATGCTCTGTCCATGGTGCTATGTCGGCAAAAAGAATCTGGACCGCGCCATCGAGCTCTACCGAAAGACGGACCCGTCCGCCGAGTTCGAAGTGGCGTGGAAGCCGTACTACCTCAGCCCCGCGATGGAGAATTCCGGTGAGTCCCTCTCACATGTCTCCAGCACCCACGCGCCCCCTCTTTCGGGCTTATACGCTAAAACAACTCCTTCCCCTCGCAAAAGGCTACGACAAGAAGAGCTTCTACGAGAGGAGGTTCTCGACGGCGGGCGACTTCGACACCGTCTTCAAGCGCGTGTCGTCCGTCTGCAGCCGCGCGGGCATCGCGCTCGACATCAGCGGGACGACGGGCAACTCGCGACAGTGCCACAAGCTCATCGCCCTGGCGCTGATGAAGGGGCTGGACGTCCAGGACAGGCTGCTGGACGTGCTGTTCCGGGGCAACTTTGAGCAGGGGGCGGATATCACCGACAGGAGCTTCCTCTTGGCCGCGGCTGTCGAGGCCGGGCTGGACAAGCACGAGGCTGCGAGGGTGCTCGAAAGCGAGAGGGCCGGGGAGGTTGTCGACGGGAAGGTTCTCCGCGCGAGAAAGGCGGGTGTGACCGGCGTTCCGACCTTTACGGTCCAGGGCCGTTGGAGGGTTGGGGGGAACCAGGAACCGGATGTGTTTCTCAGGGTATTTGAAAGGATTGCCGAAGAAGATTGAGAGGTGGACGTCACTTACGTATTGATTGAGTAGCATTGTAGCGCGGATGATACCACAGTTGGAGCCATCAGATCTGATAATGAACTTTTTTATCTCCCAAGATTTCATTATCTTGTGTGTTTTCTTTGCCTGTTCGTTGCCGAGCTCGTCCCTGGTCGGCCGTGACAAAGCCAATCTGAAACCCATCTATAGGACCGAGAAAGCAAAAGTAAAATGAAAATGGTAAACCTGCCCCGATTTCGCCAGCAAAGTGAAAGACTCCCTGTCCAATAAACGCCGTGAAATGCAATCCAGATCTGTAGCCCACCGCCCCGTGTCTACCGCTTGGTGAGGTGGCTGTAGTCCTTGAGCAAGTGCTCCATATGGGTGTTGGTCGTCTTGCCGGTGCGGCGAACGGCGCGCTTCTTCTGCTTGTTGGCCTTGGGGTCGACCTTCTTGATGGTGCTGGGGTCGGCGCTGGCGGGTTTCTGCCCGACCGAGACGAGCTTCTTGACGATGTCGTCGGTGCTGGGCACCTCGACGGCGGTCCACATGCGCTTGAACTCGTCGTCAATGTGGTGGTGCAGCGTGGCGTCGTCGAGCCAGATGGCGCGGGGATGCTGCTCCTTCTTCGTTTTGACGATGAGGATCTTGTGCTCGCGCTCCAGCTCCATCAGCGCCTGGTCGCAGTCCGGCCAGCCGTCCTTGAGGTCCTTGACGGACGTGCCCTCGGCGTCCTTCTTGCTCTGGAGGTGGCGCAGGAGCGAGATCTTGTCCTTGACGCCGGGGATGATGGGCCGGTGGATATAGTTGCCCGTCCGCCATGTCTGCTCCGACAATTTCGGGTCCGGATTCCACTGGATGCGAGGATGGCGGCGCATGGCCTCGACCAGTTGTTGCTTGTGTTTTTCGGTGCTGCGCGTCTGACCGAGGTGGTCAAATATCTCCGTCGCCGTCTTGGCCTCGTCCTTGCCCTTGAGCCATTCGAGGGCATACTGCATCTGGGTGAAGACCTCCTGGCCGAAGCTGATGTTTTGCGGTTGCGAGTAGACCACCGCGTTGGGGTCGCGCTTCCGCTTGCCCGAAGAGGTGGCATCGTTTTTGGACGCGGTGCTGGCGACGGACGGGGAGGGGGAGGGTGGTGCCAGGGATGGCTTTTTCGAGTTCAGCTTGCTGGCGGCCGAGGCGAGCGAGCTGCTGAATTGCGCCTTTGACTTTTCGAGGAGAGACGACATTTTGGCGGTGGATATTCAAGATCTGTAGTATATAGACTGATACAAGAAGACGGCTGCTGAGATGTAGCTGTTCGAAAGCTCTCGGTCGCTTTTAGGCAGAATCGATCTTCCGGCCGGTACCCAGGCAGCCTCGCAAGCAGCACGACCTTGGATTCAATAGCGCAATTCGCGACGTGGAGCTTTTCGACGGCCTTGAACGAGCGGGAGATTTTGTCTCAGCCGTTTCCAGATGATGTCGTTGACCCGATGGCGAGGTCAAAGTTGTCGTGCTGTCTCCCTTCGCGGCTGCCTGCCTGCCGTCGCGGTCGCGGTCGCTCGACTCGATTCGTCTTTTCGCTTTCGCCTCGCTTCCTCCCTGCTCTATGAAGGTCTTGATTCCCGCAGGGGTGTTTGGGTTGATACTGCAGTCAGCCGGTAGACAATGATGATGCAGATGGTATGTAGGAGGGAGCGATCGTTGTCGATTCGAGGTGGGATGCTGCTGATTCAATTCTCTGGGACGTTGGCGCACGGACGAGGCCTTCAGCTCAGCCACTCGCCCGAATCAACCACAAAGTATCCATAACACAATCCCCGACACCTTTTACCAAGGTAGTTGTCGCAGTAGCTATCCAGGTATCATTCGTGATGTGATGCGCATAGTAGAGCACACGATATGGGTAAGTTTTGCGTGGAAAAGTGTAATTACCCATGTGACTGAATATGGCTGGGTGGCAAGAGGCAGGGAGAAATTCCTGTGGATTTCTCTCCTGCTTTTTTGAAGAGAACATTTTTTTCCAGCAAACACCTTTAACTTGTTCGTCGGTTAGGATGCAGTACGATGTGGTGAGGCCGATTGTGGCTTGCACCGTCTGCTACAGCACACCATGGAAGCACGGGCCATTTACTCATTGAAACTATTGACGCGAGAGCTGTAGTTGAGCATGGCAGCAGCTCTCGCGCAGACTGGCAGCAGTACATTCTTGAAAATATTCCACGGTGACAAGGCAGAGGCTGGGAATGATCTCAAGTAGCCTTGATGGCTGACAGAAGCCTGCCGCAAAATCCGCGAAACATGCATGCTGTGAGCAACAAACACACAACCAGTCATGAGCAACTGGACAAGCCATTGCCAGCAATATCCACTGCTGTCCACCCGTCCCCAATCAACCACAGACTCCCTAAACAATCATGATCGAACGTATATTCTATTAAAAGCATATCTTCACTGGCAGATTCGGCCTCGGTCTCAAACGACCAGCCAGATCCTCCACCGCAGAAATCGACGTCAAATAAACTCCTTCCCCTTTGTGTCGTTACACCTCTCGCCATGCGATCGTAAGAGACGAGAGAGAAATCCCCGCGATCCTTTGCCCCATCACATCCGCCCC
Organism: Colletotrichum neosansevieriae; assembly: GCA_036785495.1. NCBI lineage: Eukaryota > Fungi > Ascomycota > Sordariomycetes > Glomerellales > Glomerellaceae > Colletotrichum > Colletotrichum neosansevieriae. The sequence goes on along the minus strand of JAVHLV010000161.1, from coordinate 70,868 downwards.
CATTGACCCCATTACAAGGCGGCGGCGCGCGCTCGTTTCCGCTCTGGAAGCTCACGCGGTGACGGGTCTTCACCCTCTCTCCAAAGTAACTCGCTTGAGACCAGAATACATACAGAACCCGGCTGACGAATGCTTTATGCGGATTGCTGCTGCTGCTGCTGCTGGTACTGGTAGGCGACGTAGGCGAGGACACCGCCGACGAGGAGAACAGCGTACAGACCGATGCCGAAGCCGGGGCTCTCGGTGTGGTTGGCTGCGGAGGTATTAGCGGCCTGCTTCTTGGGAGCAGGGTCACCGGGCTGGGAAAGAAACACGCAAGTCAGCTGGCGGAAATCAAGCGGGATTGCGCGGAAAGACGGCAGCTTACCTGGCGCTTCAGGTCGCCAATGAAGAGCTGATCCAGGGTCTCGCGGGCCTCGTCGCTGTGGCCGACATCCTCGAAAGCCTCGGTGGCGTCCTGACCTCCGACATCGAGAAGAACCTCCTCACCACCGCTGCGAAAAGGAAGAAAAAAAAAGTCAGCTGGTACGAACGAATCGGAGATGACGGGCGGCAGTCCGGCTAATGGGCACACCGAGGTCCAGGGGCGGCGACTTACGGGTGCTCGTCGACGAACTTGGTGCAGTCGTAGATCTTGTCGTGGACTACGATGTAGATGTCCTTCTTGGTGTTGTGCTCGGCAACATCCTGGTAGGTGAGTTCGACGCCCATTGTGACAGATTTCGCAAGATAAACGTGGCTCCTTTTTGTGTTGTCCTTTGTTGGGGATTGGCAGGCAGCAAACGGGGTGGATTGCAAGCTAATTCGGTGTCGGTAGAGCCGTTGGTTGGATGCGCAGAGAAGGTGCAGAAGTTCAGAAAATCTTCGCAATCAGGCTTTTTGGCGGGATTTGGTGGTTGGTGGTAGTTGCATAAGGGGGAATCAGTCTAGGAGAGAGTCTCGGATGTTATTGAGCCCGTTCACTATCGCGGATTCAGCAAGATAAAATGGGGGGAGGGACGGAAAGGGAACAAGAATGCTGACAGCTGATGGAAGCTTCTGCTTGGACAGTGGATGTCGGGTGTCCGCCCAGGGGGGGTTTTGGGCCAATGACAGAGACCGAAATTAGTGCACAGCTACGATGATTCGCTGGCCTGTGGTTCATCGTTTTTTTTACCTAGGGGCGGCTTTTGGGGGGTGAGACAGACCGCGGGCACCAAGAGTGGGTTGGACAGTGGACAGTGGACTGGACCCCGGCGGAGGTGGGAGTGACGCCGCCGTCCCTTTCGGCATTGCATTCGGGACCTTTTCCCTTTTACCTACCGTTCGGCTTTCAAGGCTGACGACAATCTACACTATCTGTCTGTCACTCTATGCGGGCAACCCGTGTGTGTAAGACCTGCCCAAGCCTAGCCTTAGCCTGCCTTGGCTTACGGCACTTATGATATAGGAAGGCCACGTCTGTCGCTCTCCCCCGCCCATTGAGACTCTACACTACAGTCGGGGCTGTCTTCGAGTCAGGGTTCCGTCTACTTACTCGGCGAAGAACTAGCACTGCAGGTATCCTTATCGCCCAAGCTCGAGCTGGGCAAACACGGTTAGCTCGTTTCGAAACATACCCAATGCCCCCAGACGCACCGGACACCGAGAGGATTCCGTCAGTCGTGGCTGGGGTCCACATCCACGATGGACCATCGTCTCTGCAGTTCCGCTTTAGAAGCTTCCGTTCCACGTCCCCAGCGGTGAATCTACGTAAGGTACCGCAGTAGTATACGCTGCAATATCTGTGAAATCTCAGCCACAGGGTTCGCGGCTCCAGTATTTCGTGTTCGTATCCTTGCATTGCCGGCGACTATAATATACTACGAGCCCGACCGAATGCAACGCCGCAAATTACCCACAAGTCGTTCATACGCAGTAGTTTTGTGTGGTCCAGCCATTGGGCTCTTGTTGTCATTCCTGACCGGTCGGAATGTTCCCTTATCTCGCGGTTCCGCGGGGTCCTCTGAACCGTAAAATGGCGCTGACGGACTCTTGGCCGACAGTCCAATGTCCGAAATCCCACGGGATATTGGGCATTGACAGGCGGAATAATTCCAAAACCCGGGGTTAGTAGGTAGAGCTGATCCAGATAAAGACAGTCGTAACGCTCTGCATGGTGACATACCTCTTCAGCTCAAGATACTTAAGATCAGACTCATCCCAGCCACTTCCCTCCGTCTCCTCGCGCATGTCAATCCTGCTTGGCTGAGGTCTGGAAATTCGGGATGATGCCGAGGCACTATGCGCCGTCTCCGGGATCGTGATGTGAGTTCCATACAAATTCAAAGGGCGGGGAACGCGCGGGGTATATAAATCGAGAGATGGCTTCTGATATCGGCTCACAAGGCGACTGAGCCGTTCCTCGCGATACATTCCCGAATGGGGAAACAATTGCCGGTACATGCTTTTGCTGCAATCCTTCGTCTATTGCACACTGGTAACCAGAACAATGTTATATCGGGGCTGTATCACATCTTTGGTAATATAGCACCCGTGACAGATACTTTCAATACTTTTGTTCCAGCCTTTATAGGACCTGGCATGACTGCTCAACGCATGGAATGACACCGCTCTAATGCCACGAGTCTACTAAACAATGCAACGCCAACTCAGCGCTTGCCGCCCCCGATATCCTGTCCGAGGCGGTACGAGGTGATCTTGTCCCACTCAATCTTCTGTCTCGTCACAGGGAGCTGCCGTCTGAGTCCCTTGAACGCTCCCTCGCTGAGATTCGTGAACCCCCTATTCAGCTCCTCCTGGTACTTCTTCTCGGAAGTCGAGATCTCCTTGACGATGCCAGCACCGGTACCCGAGACGCTCGTCTGTGTGGGACGGCTGGTGAGCAGCCGGACGTTGCCGTCTTCGTAGTAGTGGACGTCAACCTTGACGGAGCCCTCGAGGGTCTCGGACGAGGGTTCGTAGATGTAGAGAGAGCGCCAGCGGCCGTTCCTGGGAAGTTTCAGCGGGTGGTACTTGCGAATGATGGAAACACAGAGCATACCAGAAGTTGTTGGGAGAGTACTTGTTCGAGACAATAATAATGGCGACCTTGGAGTCGCTCTCCGTCGGATAGACACCATAAGCGGCATTCGGGAAGTGTTCCTGTACGTAGGGGCCGAGGCTCTTCAACGTCGACTTTCTGCATTCCCAAATCAGCACGGTCCCTTGCGAATACACGAAATAACCCACATCAAGTCGGCATTCGCGCTCTCTAGAACGTAGCTCTTCGCATTGCTGGCCTTCTGTGTGGAGTGGTCGAAGGAGAAGCTCGTGGAGCTCTCCACGTCGAAGTACTCGCCATCGCCGAGCGAGCTGTGAGAGCTGATGATGACCTGCGGCGTTCCCTTAGCTCCCGAGTCCCCCGTTGAGCTCGGCCTGACCAACCTGTTGGCTTCCACCCGGCAGCTTCGCCGTGATGAACTGCTCCTCGTTGTACTTCTCGAATGCGGGCTCCAGGCTGGAGACGAGTTCGGGATCGGACACGGTAAGAGACTTGATGTCTTTTGTCGGATTAGCTATCGAGCTGCGGGTTCGGATCGTGACTGACGTTACCTGCAATGACATCTGCGAGCTTCAATGAAGTCAGCTTCATGTGACACATGGTGGGTGCATATCTGCTTGACGTACCTCGCCGGGGGGAGCTCCCTCCACGAAGGAGGAGACGGTATCGACTTGGGACATTGTGCTTGTGCGGTTTGCGCAGGCGAAAGTCAATATCGTAGCGTTGCGGCGGTAATGGTGATGGTGTTGAGCAACCTGGTCCGACGTTGAAACGTAATGCGGGGCAATTGCAGGCGGGATGCGCTGGACGGTGTAGGGCCAGGAAAGGGGCGGTAATTGTTAGCGCGAGACCTCCACCCTGGCCTAGATGAGTGGGTTTCCCGGGTACTTTCCATCGCCATTCGTCTCCGTTTTTCAGCTTTCACTCGCATCAACGATCTCTCGGGATATAAATGGCTGAAATAAGGTAGTGAATAAACCGCTTCTTCTACTCTTGTATGTAATTCAAATGTATTTTCCAAATCCAATCTCAAACATTATTCGCTAGGTCATCACGGGTATGAATTGCTGACGCTCTCTCCACTGGTCTGCTGTCCCATCTCACCATACCTCGTCGATCAATCAATAGTCCAGCACCTTCTTTATGTTGTCATAAACCCCTTTGCAAGTCAGTTTCTTCTTCATGAATCTTTTCGGTGAATGGACTTACTAGCAACATCCGGAATGTTGAACTTCTCGTACAACAGTGGTGTATGGATACTCCACCCTGCAACCCTTGCAACAGGCGCCTCCAGTCTTAGAAAGGTGTCTGGATCCTCTTGGATAGCGGCAGCAACCTCGGCGCCAACTCCAGCATTGACCATAGCCTCGTGCACCACAATACAATGGCCCGTCTTGCGGACGCTCTCAAATACGCATTCCTTGTCCCAGGGATAGATTGTCCTGAGGTCGATGAGCTCAACAGAGATGCCCAGGTCCTCCTCAGCTTTCTGGATAGCCGACATGCAGGTGTATAGTGGCTGTCCGTACGAGATGATCGTCACATCCTTGCCCTCTTTCAAGACCTCAGCTTTGGACAGCGGGAGCTCGTACGATCCAGTAGGGACCTGCTCAACAGCCGCACGGTACAGAATCTTGGGTTCCATGAAGATGCACGGGTCATTGCTGCGAATTGCTGACAACAAAAGACCCTTGGCCTGGAGGGGTGATCTAGGCATGATCACCCGCAGGCCTGGGATATGCGTAAACAAACTCTCTGGTGATTGAGAGTGGTACAGAGCGCCATGCCCAACACCGCCGCAAGGCATTCGCACAGTAAGACCGCCCACACTGCGACCGCAGGCTCCGTCTCGGTACCGGTACTTGGCCGCCTCGTTGACGAGCTGATCGAAGGCCGGGTAGATGTAATCGGCGAACTGGATCTCCGCGACGGGACGCATGCCCTCCGCCGCCGCACCGATGGCGAAGCCCATGATACCCTGCTCCGTCAATGGCGTGTTGAATATGCGATCCGCGCCGTAGGTCTCCGCCAGCTTCATCGTACACCGAAACACGCCGCCAAACGCGACATCCTCGCCAAAGACCATGACGGAGTCGTCCTCGGCCAACGCGATCGACAGGGCGTCGTTGATGGCCTGAAACAGGTTCATCTTTTTGGTCGTTCCATTGCGAACTTCCGCCGGAAGCTCTGCCGTGGCAAGCGCGGCCTGAGAGGAGTGTGCAAGTAGAGACGTCGTCGAATAGTCGACGGGAATATTGAGCTTCGCATTTGGCGGGTGGGTCGAGTAGAGCCGAGAGATGGTGATGGGGAGCTGGGTCGACAACGACGGCGCCAGCGCTCGCCGGAGGGGACGTATCGCGATTGACCTCATATTGCACAGACTTGGACTGCCGTAATTGAACCTTCAGTCAATTCCACGATGATAAGTTTAGAGATGAAGGGATCGAGCCCGCCGGCAAGACGAGGACGTCGTCTTTTCCCGAGGGATGCGGGTGATGTAAGTTCGGCTTGCAGCGGCGTTCGCGGGGTCGCAGCGGTCCTTGGCGGCTATCAGCCCCAGCTGGCACTTAACGCCCTGATAAGAGCGGGTCCGAGTGATTGTTGCCTCGCCAACAGCCGAGCCGCCAACGCGGCGCCAAAACAGGGCAGTGGACATGAATACGATCTTGGTATCCTTGGCGTCAACACGTATATACTTCTGCGGAATGGGCGCAGGTTAGTCAACATTCCAGAGCACACGGCGGCTAGCACTTTTCTTTCCCGACGACATTGCATCCCCGAACAATGGCGCCCGGTGAATCCTCGAGACCGTCGTCGCATCGACCACGGGACTCATCGGGCAGGAAGCATCACAAGAAACGACGATCGGAGAACCAGAGGCCGAGACGACCGGCGACGGACTCCGGAGAGAGCAGAGATGAGAGGAGGTCCGGGACTCTTTCGGCGGATGCACTTGCGCAACTGAACCAGGAGAACACAAGGAAACACAAGAAACGAGAGAGGAGGGAATCTGATGCGGAGAGACCGAGGGACCCAGCAAGAGATGCAGAGAGGGAGAGGCTGAGAAGGGAAAGGAGGGAGAGACGGGCTCGTCGCGCAGAGCGCGCAGAGTACAGTGATGCTCCGAGAGAAAGAGACCCGCCGAGGAAAAAGCCAAAACGAGTCGAAAAAGAAGAATACAGAGATGCACCCTACGAGAAACCGCGCAAGGAGCACAAGAGCAAGAAGAGGAGAGTTGTGAGCGGCGCTATTCTGGAAGAAGGACGAGGGACCCGGGGCCTGAGAGGCGGTGGATGGACCAGCTCCGACAGCAACAGCGTCGAGAAAGAGTATCTGGTGGACGACCCCCCAAAGCCGGTCAAAAAGCGCAAGAAGCTCTGTGGGTAGCATCGATAAGGCGTACGATCGTCGGCTAACAGTAATAGGGATCTGTGCTGGAGTCTCTTTGGTTCTCCTCATCATCATTATCGTCGTGGCAGTAGTGGTCAGCAAGAAGAATTCCAACAACAGCGATTCGAAGACGGTCGATCTGGGCGGCCAAGACAAGAACAGCATCCCGATGAAATGGCGCGGGACGTATCTCGACCCGTGGTCCTGGGCCGACACGACGGACTTCAACGTCACTTTCACAGATGAGATGGTCGGCGACCTCCCCATCATGGGACTTTACACCGACTGGGACGACTCGACACGCGCGAACGACAAAGTACCGAAGCTTAGCGACAGTTGGGGATCGTACGGGTCCAAACCTGCGCGTGGAGTCAACATCGGTGGCTGGCTAAACCTCGAACCCTTCATCACACCCTCGCTCTTCGACTATGATTCCCGTCTGGGCATCATCGACGAGTACACTCTCTGCAAGCACCTAGGCGCCAAAAAGACAGCCGAGGTCCTCGAGGACCACTACAAGAACTTCGTGACGGAAGACACATTCAAGGAGATCGCCGACGCCGGCCTCGACCACGTCCGCATCCCCTACAACTACTGGCTCATCGAGGTGTACGATGGCGACCCGTACCTGTTCCGCACCGGATGGCGATATCTCCTCCGCGGCATCGAGTGGTGTCGCAAGTACGGTCTCCGGGTGAACCTTGACGTCCACGGCGTTCCCGGCAGTCAGAACGGCTGGAACCACTCCGGCCGCCAAGGAGCCATCGGCTGGCTGAACGGCACCGACGGCGCGACCAATGCGCAGCGCAGTCTCGACATGCACGACCGACTATCCAAGTTCTTCGCGCAGGACCGGTACAAGAACATTGTCGCCTTCTATGGCCTCGTCAACGAACCGAGGATGACGGAGCTGAGCGTGTCCGACGTCATCAGCTGGACGGAGCAAGCCTACAAGCTGGTCAAACAGAACGGCATCAAGGCCATAGTGGTCTTTGGCGACGGCTTCATGGGCCTGGGCAACTGGCAGGGACGGTTGACGGGATACAGCGATCTCGCGCTCGACGTGCACCAGTATGTCATCTTCAACACGGACCAGATCGTGTACACGCACAAGAAGAAGGTCGAGTACGCCTGCGACGGGTGGACGGAGCAGGCGGTGCAGTCGATGGACACGTCGACGGGTTACGGGCCGACGCTCTTCGCCGAGTGGTCGCAGGCCGACACGGACTGCGCCAAGTACGTGACCAACGTCGGCTGGGGCAACCGGTGGACGGGCACGTACGACACGGGCAACTCGTCGACGTCGATCCTCACGCCGCGGTGCCCGACGCAGGACTCCAAGTGCAACTGCGACACGGCCAACGGGGACGCCAACAGCTTCAGCAGCGACTACAAGAAGTTCCTGCAGATGTTCGCCGAGGCGCAGATGCACTCGTTCGAGAAGGGCTGGGGGTGGTGGTACTGGACATGGGACACGGAGAGCTCGCCGTTGTGGAGCTACAAGAAGGGCCTCGCGGCCGGAATCCTGCCCGCCAAGGCCTACGACCGGGACTTTAACTGCGATAGCACCGTGCCGTCTTTTGACAGCTTGCCCGAGTACTACTAGACGTCTGCCGGAGCGGGCAGAGAAAGCGCTGTTTTTGCATGCATGAGATGGGCGTTTGGGGTTAGCAAGTTTGCAGATTTTTGGTTGTTTTCGTCCAGCACTACTCATATACAGATTGACGGTGATGACGAACATGTGTTAGGAAGAGGGAAAACGTAGTCATGTATGATAATTAACGAGGAGATGCACATGAAGCTTCGATTAGTATAGATAGTTTTCGACGAAGAGACACTGTTTCAGTCAGTCACAATGTTGCTTCGAATTTCCATAGATATCCTCGAGAGGAGGTCGATTTCGACTGATTAGAAACGCAAACACATCCGTGGATTCAACGCCCGCCAAACCACAAAAAAAATCCGCGGACCCTAATCCCGCGATGACAGAACCGCTTCGCACGTGGTCCTTCCAAGACGGGATAGGTAGGTCTCACGCTATCGGTTACCGGCGCCGAGGGACCGGCGCAGCTGTCAGAAAAAAAGCACAGACTCTGCCAAAAAAAAACAGTTTTCGGTCGGGATCGGAAGGAGGGGGGGGGGCCTTCGACTTCGCGCTTCGGTCTCCCCGCGAAGAAGCGAAGTGACATTTTACGTGATTGCGAGTGGACGCGCAATGCTGCTCTGTGTGGGAAATCGCAGCAGCCCACATCCCTCGATTGGAAGGTTTTCTGCTAGATCAACTTTCCAGAGCCCCAGACCACAATCAGGTGACGTCGTTAGTGAGGCCCGCAGAAAAATCCAGGCTGCTCAGCTCATCGCCCATGTGGAATTCCGCCTGATGTTCTTGAGTCTTTTTTGTCAGGTTTATCATTCATCCAGCTGTAATGGAACAAACCATTGAACCCGAACAGTCGGTAACATACAAATTTAGCACTGCGACGGTCTGAAGAAGGGGGAAAAGGAAAAACAGCTTCTGTGACGGGCGCCTCCTGTCTCACCCGGACCCCAGATGCCGAGGGTCCCCCGTTCTTCGGCGCTTGCGACGTCATGTCGGAAATAACCCGCGGCGTCCCAATACCGCCAACTCACTTATCAGATTATTTAGCACCCACCAAAGGTGATGGTGTGCTTTTCGGCGTGCTAGGATTCAGGAAACCCAAGCGGGTGCATGCTCAGTGCTCACTGGACGGATCTCGGGTTTCTGGGGGTTCGGATCTCTCTCGATGGATCGCCAGACCCGTGGCCCGGCGTCATCCATCCACTTCGCAGGCAGAGTGGACGTCCACCAAGAAAAAAAAACCCGTCCACTCTCGCCCCGACTCGCTTCGAAGTTCGCCGCTCATGACGAGATCCACTCCCTATTCCGCGGGGGAATTCCTCTAAAGGCGAGTCGCGTTATCTGGGAACCTGGCTGGGCTGAATAATAAGTAGCAAGAAAAAATTGCCAGAGAGGTAGCGAGCGCCCTGCTGATTGTCATTAACCCATCATTGACTAATTAATGTCGGGTATTGCCAACACCTTACACAAACAAACAAAAAATGCGGCAACAGCACCTCTCATCTTGCTATGGAAGAGGACCCATTTCCTCCTTGCTCCCAAATAAGATCTTAAACAACCCCGTCCTGCGACGCATCTGTTTGCAGCAGATCCATAATAGGAAAAAAAAGGCCCTGGTTTGCCTAGCAAAGCAGATCCACACACTGGAACTCGGAAGCTAGTCCCATAAAACTTGGACGCTTCCGCACGCAGTAACCGAGATCCGATGTCAAGGAGTTCAGCGTCGCCTCACTTCAAATTTGACTGCACTTGGGAAGCGAAGGAAAAAAAAAACCAGAGTTCGATGTCGTCGTCCGCATCAACAACCATGGACGCCGAAAAGGCAGACAGCCGTCGCTCGTCGAACCCCGACTATGACGACGCCACCATCGCCGAAGAATCGGGCTTCGAGCCGATCCGCACGGGCGCCGCCGCTGCACGCTCGCTCCGTCACTCACGGTCCCTGACCCGGACGCGATCTGAAAGGTCCCAGAACGGCTGGGGCGTCGACGACAACAGCGACGACACGCCGCGCCAAGAACCCGAAAAGGACGACCCCTTTGAAGTCGGGTTCGATGGCGGCGACAGCGACCCCATGTGCCCGCGCAGCATGACCAAGTTCAGGAAGTGGCTCATCGTGTCTATTGTGTCTTGCGCCAGTTTTTGCGTGTAAGTGAAAGGGGGTTGAAATACTTGCATGAGATGTCCCAGTGATTGACGTATGATACAGCACCGCGGCTAGTTCCATCTACACGTCAACGTACGCCCAGATGGACGCCGAGTTTGGAAACTCAAGAATCGTTGCGACTGTGGGGCTATCCGTGTTCGTGCTTGGCATTTCTTTGGGCCCGATGTTCCTCAGCCCCCTATCTGAGTTCTACGGAAGGCGTCCGATTTACCTTGTATCTTGGTCCAGCTACTTGATTTGGATCATTCCGAGCGCCGTTGCCAAGAATATCGAGACCATGATCGTCGCTCGCTTCCTCGACGGTCTGTCGGGCAGCGCATTCTTGGCCGTCAGTGGAGGTTATTAGAATACGTGTCGCAGGTTGTCCAAGTCGAAGAGGCTGACATGTCGAGCAGGCACTGTGAGCGATCTGTTTGCTCGCAACGAGCTTCAGGCCCCGATGCTCATGTACTCGATGGCACCCTTCATCGGACCGTGCATCGGCCCCTTGATTGGAGGTTTCATCAACTTCAACGCCAACTGGCGATGGACATACTACGTCCTCCTCATGTGGACGTTTGCGTTACTGGTCGCCATCGTCGTATTGGTGCCCGAGACTTATCGTGAGTGACTTGCGTGGAGGGTGCGCCCCTGGGCTAGTGCGCGGCTGACGTGGTGCGTGACAGATCCGATCGTCTTGCGGACCAAGGCACGCAAGATCCGAAAAGAGACAGGTGACGAGCGGTGGAAGGCCCCCGTCGAGAAGTCCACCAAGTCCGTCGCCAAGACCATCGGCCTGTCCCTGCTGCGGCCCTTCCAGCTGCTCATCTTTGAGCCTATGGTTCTGAACCTCTGCATCTTCTCCGCCATCCTCCTGGGTATACTGTACCTCTTCTTCGGCGCCTTTCCGCTCGTTTTCACGACCAATCACGGATTTAGTCTCTGGCAGGTCGGCCTCACTTTCTTGGGCATCCTCGTTGGAATGGGCTTTGCCGCCGCGACTGACCCCCTGTGGCACCGCATCCGTAGCCGGCTCATGGCTGACTTGGAAAGGGAGACCGGTGTTGAAGGGGCTTCAGAGCCAGAATTCAGGCTGCCCCCGGTAATTCTTGGCGCCTTTTTGGTCACCGTTGGCATGTTCTGGTTTGGATGGACTACCTTCCCATATGTGCACTGGATCCTCCCGATCATAGGGTCTGGAATCTTTGGAGCTGGGTAAGTTGTTGTTGTTTCCTCGTCCTTTTCGGTCATCCGGCGACTTTGCAGCATCATGAGCTGCAGACACCGGTTCCGGCGGAAGTGGACGTCGGTACGTTAAAGTTGGAAATCGGCTTGCCGCGTTGCGTTCCCTTGCACGACATTCGCAACTACAGCCCAATTTAGGCCCGGCCCTTTTTCCATCTTGGGGCCCTGGTTTCGCGACATGTTCATGCTGTGTTCTGGCATGCCCGTGGTTGCGTCAAGCCGGCGTTCGTCTGCAGGTTCATGTGCTGGCGTCTGCTTCCGGCCGTTAGTCACGCTTTGTCAGGCCTCACGGACCGTGGGATGGTCTTGTTTTTTTTTCTCCACCATCCAACTGTATGCAGGAGAGCTGCAGCTGACCGTGTGGATGTTTCGCAGGGTCGTCCTCGTCTTTACTGGCATCTTTACGTTTCTTGTAAGTGTTGCCTGTGCCACCGGTGGCGGTCCAGGGGTCTGGAATCATTATCCAGGCCCTGGGACGTCACACGACAGGACCGTGTGCTAAAGTTGGCTTGCAGGTCGACGCCTATCCTCTATACGCAGCGTCAGCCCTTGCTGCGAATGCTTTTGTACGATGCTCGTTTGCTGGTGAGTGAACCCCCGTGGCACCAACGCTCTTCCACTCCGCCGGGTTGCGTCCGTGTCTTGGTCGGACGGCGCTGACTTAGATGCCTGACAGCGGCCTTCCCATTGTTTGGAGCACAGCTTTATTCCAAGCTCGGGGACCAGTGGGCGACGTCATTGCTCGGCTTCCTGACGGTAGTCATGCTGCCGTTCCCTTACATCTTTTTCAAGTATGGTAAAAGAATCAGAAGCCACAGTCGCTTCGCAAGGACCGACTAGTGCGATTAATTCTCCGTGGAGGGGCGTCGACGAGCGGGCCAGCGCGACGAAAGAAACGACGACGGCGGCCGCTGCGGGATCGAACATGGCCGGCACTGCACAAACCCCTGTACATCGGTGTGGAAGACCAACATAGTTGCAAAGGGTCGTGAGTGGACGACAGCCCCGTATGCAGCCTTGATGCTGCTGCTGCTGCTGCTACCACATAGTGTGCGCGTTCCTGACCCAGACTGTTGAAATGCAATGCCACTTGGCATTATTGGACGACTAGCCAGCGGGAGTCTGGGCGCAGCAGATGCGGCTGTTGATCGTGGCGATCGTCATTCATGACGGCAGCAGCCGTCTGCAGGTGTCCAAGGTCCTGGGCTGTCATTGATGGACGAGGTTCAGGCAGCCATACTGGGGAAGCTCGTGGGTAACGCGACAGGAGGAAGCCATCGAGTGGCTGCCAATGATGGGCAAGAGAAGCGGTTTGATTTGTGCTCACATGCAACAAGATACCCCCTTAGTGGTTGCTGGACTGCAGATAGAAGGCAGACCGACGCTCGGCACGTCGGCTAAGCCAATGTTAATGCAACATCGTTCAATATGAGCCGAGTCCGTCGTACGTCCACTGTGTTGTAGGTCGCCCATCGTAAAACTTGGAAGGCAAAGGGAGGGCATGCTGATGTTGGAGCTCCGACCCTCGGCTTGGCCCCAGGCTGGCTGACTGACCGAATCTTGCGGCGTGGACCTGGACGTGGATCGTATTGGATCTCACATGCAGCGGTTGGATAGCAGCAACGCCAGATGTCCAATAGAGTGGCTTGCGGCAGCGTCTTTAACGTAACGCTGTGTTACCGACTTGGGCCATGTTGACACAGGAGACGATGGTATCCGGGAAGCCAAGGCAGGTCAGAGGAGCCGAGTGGTAGTTGTTATTAAAGGATAGGTTTTAGAAGTAATGAGATTTGAGGACGTTGACATAAGAAATCTTAGACGAGATCGAGGAACAGGGCGTGGCCCGGCCAACCTGGTCAACGTTGAAGTTAGTGCAGAAAGGAACCTTTTGCTCGGATTGCAGCTGGGTCCAAGTGGCCTGCCAATCTGTAAGACCACAGCGGCAGGCAGGCAGCGGCCATTCCCATTCCTTAAGCTAAGGTACGAAGCAACAGTGTCAGCGGCAGAAGAAATCCAGTGAGGCACACTGCAAGACATGCCGAGGACCTTGATGAGACGCGCTCGTGGTGAGCCGTTGGCAGAGGCTTTAGCGAGCGACTTGTACCGAATACCTCAGGCCGGAGTGTATAGGCGCCCGGTGTCGATCCCTATAGCCGCATTTTCGAGGTAGCCGATACGGATTGGGGATGGTCTGCTGATCCCCACCAAAACCGCCCACTTCCCTGCCGAATCAGCGAATCGCAGACCTGGCATTTTCTCCAAGAGAAACCCCGCAGCTCAGCAGCAAATCTTTGACCAACGGCAGCGAGGCTGGGTACTGCTAGCCATTTCTGGGGTACCTTTTGCTTCTGCCGACCATCTTCTCGTTCGCTTTTCTCGTTGTCAGCTCTCCAACAACGATCCTCGCGTGCTCCTCTTCCACCCGACCGAGGCTAAACATCACGAACCCACGAGTCCGACCTCGACCACGAAGAACCGCCGCAAACCACCAATTGCGCCCTCGCGACTCCGATCCGCCCTACAAGGACCGGTGCTACGTCGAGATAGTCCCCGTCCGCGTGCGCTGTGTCGATGCTTGTCTAATACAAGCACAAGGGACACGGCCACCTGCAGAAACCACTCGAGGCCTCGACCTCTCAGAAACTCCGTCACATCACCCCGGCCCTGCGTCGCCAGTCTTCTACCCGACCCTCAACCCTGTCCTCCGTCCCCGTCCCCGTGACCTCATGTGGTCCGCGACGCGAACACCGGTCTCCCAACGACTGCGCCAACTATCGAGTCCTAGTCCTGCCGTGACGAGCACGTCACACAAGAAACGCCTCTTTTCTCTCCACTACTACGCCATTGGAGAGTCCTGACTGCTGAGAATACGAGCTTCAGGAGGCCACCGCCATCCCCCTCCCTCGCCTCGTCTGCGCCGGCCTGCCTGGCCTGCCTGACGTGCCGCTCATCTGGCAGCAGCAGGAGAGGAACAAGTTCTTTCAGTCCATATTGCGGGAGCGCACAGCGCCTATTCCGGGCCCTGCTTTTGCCTATCCCACGCCGAAGCGGGAGCCTGTGTCCGGATAGACTCCTATTCGCAGACTCCTCGCCGCCCCTGCGTAGGCCTGGGAAGACAGCAAGCCACGCCGCTGTTGCACTTTGTCTTGTGCTGCATCAGACCGACGCCCGGGGTGTGCCACTTCACTTCTGACTGCAGGAGGATTTTCAATTTCCCTTCCTATTCTACGACGCCGTCCAGCGAGACACCAGGCCACACGCACGTCTGGGAGTGAGCCGTGTGGTTTCGCAAACATAGCTTCAGGGTGATTCCTTGACCGGGGCTTGCAGCGCCGTGCCGTCACAGCGGCAGCCCGCTTGCCATTGTCATTCTTCTGCTGAGGGGAGCCTTGTGTGTATAAATCCAAGACAACATGCCGGACGGCCTCGAAGAACCCGGGACTGAGGTCTCGGATGCCATGTCTGATAATGACCACGAATACGACGACGAGACGCCTGTAAAAGACGACGACGACGAGAAGATGGCCGAATCTCATGAGAGCGGCAATGACAACAACGGCGAGGTGAAGAAGAAGTACGATCCCAAGGACCCTTCACGACCTAGGAGGAAGAAGGCTCGCCGGGCGTGCTTCGCCTGCCAACGAGCCCATCTGACTTGCGGTAAGCTCTGCCCGAATCCTCAGGGTCCGGCTCGCGATAGTC
The DNA here is from genome assembly GCA_036785495.1 of Colletotrichum neosansevieriae. Lineage (NCBI taxonomy): Eukaryota > Fungi > Ascomycota > Sordariomycetes > Glomerellales > Glomerellaceae > Colletotrichum > Colletotrichum neosansevieriae. The sequence continues at coordinate 55,763 of JAVHLV010000161.1, read as the reverse complement.
TGTGGTCAAATGAATTCGTGTGACTGTCATTGCTCCGTGGTAACCGGGAGATACTCGATCGCCTGCTCTCTGATACTGCCCTTTACGTTCAACCTTGCTGATGTGATGGCTACAGGAGATGAACGACCTTGTCAGCGATGCATTAAGCGCGGACTGGCAGAGGCCTGCCAGGACGGCGTTCGTAAGAAGGCCAAGTATCTCCACGATGCACCACCAGAGGCTCTCCGGCCGGTCCTGGGTCCCAACTACAACCCGAATGCGCCTCCGACGCGCCCCAACGGCCAACGGCATCACAGCGGTACTTCAGAAACTGCCTCGACCGCCGGCAGCACGTTCTATGGTCAGAGCTCCAACGCGTCCTTCCCGGTGTATTCTGGTCAGCAGACACCTGTTGGGATTCCTGACAGTCTCCCGTTCCAAGCGCAGCCGTCACCGATATCGCCGTCTTTTCCCCAGGCGGGCAACAACGGACGCTCCATCGGCGGCATGATCTCCCCGCAGGTCACCAACGACCCTTTCAATACGTTATTCGATCCGAGCAATCCGGCCATCTTCAACTTTGACCTCGAAGGACTCAACTTCGGCAGCCAGTACGGCGCCATGGAGTTCGGCATGCTCGGGCACATGTCGTCTGGCGCGGCGGAAACCCCGCCACGAGACGGCTCATTATCCGGACCAAGTGGTGAAGTCAACTTCGGATCCACAAACGTCTTTGGCAATGGCAACAACCAATTTGGCCAAGTCTACGATAGCGGTATGATCAACGATTTCATGGGTGTAGACCAGTCTTCCAACGGCATGTACCAACAAGGCAACTTGCAACATGGCCTCCCACATGCTTACGCCATCGCTGCTGGCCCAACAAGCCTACATAGCCCAAGTACAGACAACACCGCCAGCCCGCAACCTACTAACTTTACGTTTGAAGGATCTCCAAGTGGGAACTTTGGCGCTGTTGGAAACTCCCAGACCATATCCGCCCCCAATCGCCCCAAGGCCAAGCCGGGCCAGCCTCAGAAGTCGGGCCCCCACTCCCTGCTGGGCAAGCGACAACGCGACCCCTCGGCCATATATGAGACCGTCAAGGAGCCGTATCCGTACTTGGCCGGCTTTCACGCCCTTATCGACTACCTCCCGAAGAGGTTCTCCGCCAACAAGACGCTACGGATCGCCAAGGCGCTCTCCAGCATCCGTCCCTCCTTCATCGCCTGTACCAAGACTCTCAGCCGGCAGGACCTCATCTTCATGGAGAAGTGCTTTCAGCGAACCCTATTCGAGTACGAAGAGTTTATGCACCACTGCTCCGCGCCCACGCTTGTTCTCCGCCGTACGGGTGAGATCGCCGCCGTCAACAAAGAGTTCATCGCCCTTACGGGTTGGAATAAGGACGTCCTCCTCGGTAACGAGCCGAATCTGAACGTCAATACCGGCGGCACGACGTCAGCAACGAATAGCGGACGCAACACAGGCCGTGCGGGCTTCTCGACGCCCAAAGTGCCGTCAGCAGCGCTCGACCAAGCCAAGGGCGAGGGCGGCGGGCGGAAGCAGCCTGTCTTCATCGCCGAGATTCTCGACGATGACAGCGTCGTTGAGTTCTATGACGACTTCTCTCATCTGGCATTCGGCGACAGTCGCGGTAGCGTCAACCGGACATGCAGGATCCTCAAGTATCGCACCAAAGAGCAAACGGAAGGCGCTGCGTCCACCGACATGACGCCTCAACAGGACCCCCGCAAGAGCATCCTCAGCAACCGCGTTACCCGGATCGACGGCGAGCACGGCATATCCAAGATTGAGAAGGACGGCAAGGTAGACTGCCGGTATTGCTGGATGATTAAACGAGACGTATTCGATATTCCCATGTTGATTGTGATGAACGTGAGTATCTCGCCCCCGCCCCCCTTGTTTTTGATTTTGACTTTGGAACACCCCACTGACAGGTCCAGTTCCTTCCGTGCTATTATCAGAACAAGGAACCGCATCAACTAGCCGTGTAGTTGGGTTGTAAAAAGGGGCGACCAGGGCATATATGAAGGCATGGGAGGCGTTTTGGAAACGGTTTGCGAGATATTTTTTTTCCCTACAACCAATCGAAACCATGGCTCTCTCAAAGGGAAGCCGGAACGGCGCATCTGGGCTTGACGGGTTAATGGTCTATATATTCATGGGCTTCTCGCCAGTTATTTCTTTGCCAGCTTTCACTTCAGCCACCCCGGGGGGCGACGGGTGATCCGCCACCGTCCCCATTCGACAGAGAACAGATTCCCCCACATTTCGAATGATTCAAATTCTATCATGACGCTGAGATGGTTTCCTTTTGATCGTGAGACATTATAATCGAAAGACGTGTGCGTAATCTGTCTACAGAGGCCTCACCAGCCACTCGGCATCCAACACGCCAGCCTTGTCGGCACCGGGACGCAGGGGCGCGGGCGGCGCCCAGCGTTCCCTGTCGAGCGAGTTCCGCGCGACGTCGCAGTCGATGTTGATGTCCTTGACGAGCGCCTCGAGGCTTTTGTAGTCCTTCTCCTCGCGGATGAAGCCCAGGATCAGCAGGCGCATGTGCGAGTCGTAAAAGTCGGCCGAGAACTTGTGCAGCACGTGGACCTCGGCGGAGCGCACCGTGTTCTTGTAGAAGGGGTTGTAGCCGATGGACATGACCATGGGGTACAGCTGGAACTCGAGGGACGGCTGGGCCGGGCCGTGGCCCGCGGCGAGGCGGTCCGGGTGCGAGGCCGGCAGGGCCAGGGAGGCCCAGCCGAAGTAGACGCCCGACTTGGCCGTGTCGATCCAGGGCGTCACGGAGGCGTCGACCGGGAGGTTTGCGGTTGGGATGCCGAGCTTGGGTAACGTTAGTGAGGCGAACGGACAGGAGGATGGGGGGGGGGGGGGGGGGGGCTGTGACGACGTGCTTCTTTGGAGCCCCGGCCGAAGCCTGAGATTACTTTGCCCTCCATCTGGAGAGGGTAGGGCGCCTCAGGGCCCGAGTCGGGGCCGACAATGAGGGGTCGTGGTGGTTCTTCGGCCATGGTTGAGGGAGTTTGTGCTGATTAACGACGAGAGTGAGACTGAGAAGCTCCTTTTTTGAGTTTAGGCTCGAGGTGCGGGGATGTTCGATTCGAGGTTGAGGTTGATCGTCTGGGATAATCGGGAAGGACAGAAGCCAAGACGACGTTTTGAAAAATGAGTGCGATCGTCACTAATCACTGATAAGTTCGGAGGTAGGGGGGGAAATGGTGAGAATTGGGAAGTGAGCTCGCGCGATGAGATGTGGTGGGGCAGAGTGAGCTCTGGTGTGATGGAGGGGTCATGCAGCCAGCGTGCGCGGTTCGGGCAGGTTCGATAAAGCTCGTTATCAGCGGGAAAGGGTGGGGCTGCCAAGGTCGACCGGCAGGCTCCAGAGGGTGCCGTCTGACCATTGCATTCCCAGTACATTGCATGCATATCGTCGTCTAATAATTTTTCAACAGAGGCATCATGCAGGGTTCTAGATGCAGCCGGGTCAGGTTCCGATGAGACTGGTCATTGTGTTTCTGGTATACGGCATACCTTAGTTTACAAGAATCTCACAAGAGAACGAAAAGAGCAGAACAAGTTTTACTGTTGGCTGTACTTCTAAAGACGGTGGTGGTATTTTACGTACACGAGCGTACACGAGGGATATCAACAAATGTAAAACCCAACAACAAAAAGTATCGACAGGAAAAAAAGGACGGCGGGAGGGGTGTTGCTGGTGGCTCCGATGCTGGTGGGTCAGCGACGGAGCGAGCCCAAGACAGCAAGCACTTACACGCACTTACACCAACAACACCTCAACCTGGGGGAAGACAATGCGTCGTGGCACCCGCACGAAACAGGCTTAAGATAAGAACACGCATCGCCGGAAGACACGATTGGGTGCCGAGAAATCGTGCCGGCATCGTGTCACTGCAGAGAATGTCCCGCGAGACGAGACACACCGCGGGTAGGACGTGAAGCCACGTCGTGAATCCGGACGATGGCATCTCTCCGTCGCTAATCGTCAGGTCTTGGTAACGTTCCACCACCAACAAGCCGAACTTTCTCGCTGAGTGCTCACGAACGGGGCCACGCGCCATGCTTCCACTCCGTCCGGCCCAGACGCACGATATCGGCAGCCTCAATCACCCACAGACCGTTCGGCGCCTTGCCCTGCTCGACGAGGATACCAGCGTGCACCGCGGCGCGCGCAATGACCTCTGCGTCCTGGCCCAGACTGTCCTGGATGTTGCGGCTCACGAGCCCTAGGGTCTTGATGACCGTCTGGAAGACGCTCTCGCCGGCGCGGCTGGACTCGCGCTGGCCGAGGATCATGCCGGGCTTGAGGATGATGCCGTGGTCGAACTCGGCCTCCTTGATGGCGTCCTCGACGCCGTTCTTCATCTTGGAGTAGGGCGCCTGGGCAGAGAGGGCGCCGCGGGTTCCCGCGCTCGAGATGAAGACGAAGGCCTTGCAACCGGCGGCCTTTGCGGCCTTGACGAGCTCCACATTCAGGTCGTGGTCGATCTTCCACTGCTCGGCTATGGAGCCGGCAGCAGCGCGCGAGGTGCCGAGCGCGGAGAAGACGACGGTCGGGAGCGGGCGGATGGCGGCTAGTTTTGGGGGCCAGGCGGAGGTGTCTTGCTCGATGATTGGCTTGAGGGCGAGGCCGCCGGCCTTTGGGGGCCGGCGGGAGATTGTGTTGACGACGGCGAAGGCCTCGGAGGTGATGAGGGCTGAGAGGATGTTTGAACCCACGAGGCCGGTTGAGCCGATTACTGCGGCCGAGTGCGCCATGGTAAAAAAAGACGATTTTAGTTGCTGTGACTTTGGTGTTGCTTTGATGTGTCGGTGGGCAAGGTTGCAGTCAGCGATATGCGAGTTGGTAAGACGACGTTGAACCCGAGGGCTTGGTTTGGAATGTCTGTGATGTTGCAGCCGTCGGCACTTCCCTTTACTGTCTGTGAGAAATACAGAAGAGTAAAAAAAAAAAGGAGCAGAGACGTCTGTGAGAGATGACCTGTTGAGACCGGGCTTTATGGGACTTGTGTCCTTATCGTTTTCCTGCTTTACAAGCTCAATGGACCTTCTCAACGTCTGTGTGTCGATTTGGTGAGACAAGGCCGTGAGGGGGGTGAGATGAGGCGAGAGGAGGGGAAGGGTGGGATTGGAGAAAGAGCACCGAGCTGACTGTAGACCTTTCAGCAGAAGTGCTTCACACTGACGCAAACTGAGAGCAGGGATGGAGGGGTTGGAAAAGGGTGACTGAGAAAAGGAATTGGAACGCCCTAGTTCTTGGTCTCTCACACTCACACTCACACTCACTCGACTTTGCTGAAGTATACCTTACTCCTGGAAGCCAAGCCCCACCTTTTTTCCAACGGCGATGCTAATCTTCGTCATGCCTACCGGCTAGAATCTCCGTCATGCCTACGGCCTAGCCGGTACAACCTCACAGATCACAGGCTGGAGCTATCCTCTGTGATGATACTGATCCACCTTAGGTTCGCCAGGCCTTTTGCATGAATGGCACGTACGATTCATGACTAGCAAGTGCAGCATCAAGGGGGGATTCTTCGATTTGACTTCCGCCTTGCAATTCAGAAATGGTCGAGTTGGAGGCCCGCCGAAGGACGACGAGACGTTTGGGAATCCGGTACTCGGAAATCAGAAGCGACGCATCAAGAGCGAGACCTGATGGGATGAAAGAAGAAGTCGGAAGGAAGGGGGGTTAGAGCAAGTCCACAGTCGAGCTACCTTAGCTACTCGTGCAAACTCCGCCTGGACGGAGAGCTCGGTCTGCTATCGCCGCGGGATCCATGGCTTCTGTTCTGCTTCATCCCGAATGTGTACTGCGTACGCAGCTGACCTCATCTTCTTGGAGATTGAGGACGTCCGGAACTTTGATGCCAAGGCCGTGGAGTGTTTGGTTAGATGGTAATTAGCACCAGAAATCCATCCACGGAGGCCGGGGGTGCTTAGAGGTACGGCTTTTCGGCGATAAAAGATGAGTCGATGTGCGCATGCTCCGCCGATGGGAGCTCCATAGCGGAATCATGAGCGGAATACACAACTCGGTGTTCCCGAGCCCGTCAATCAATCGATGTGTTCAGCACCTCGCAAAACAAATCTGCGAAATATTCTTCACATAATAAGATGCCCCGGATCCGCAGCATACTTTCGGCACCAGCGGCCCTTTGCCTGACGTGACGGGACGTAAGGTACTTCAGTAAGGTAGGCCAACCTGGACAGCTGTGGTTGAAATTGGAGGTGAGGCGGTGCAGCTACAAGCTAGGCGCGGGGTGCTCATCCCTGCAGCTGGACACTACACTACTGCGTAGAAGCTCCCCCTCCTTGCCTGGACTGGCGAGTTTCTATTCCCCTCACCTCAAATCTCCGCTGTCCGAACTTGCGACAACCAACGACTGCCTAAGATAGCCACATCATCGCCTGCAGCCTCATCCCAGCCTCCAAAAGCTGTTCCTCGTCCGCACGGCTCGTTGTCGAACAGCCGACACCAACTCCAACTACCAAATCACACCTACCCTACTAGACAGCTCGTTCCCTGGCAAAGAACCGCCCACAATGGCTACCCAGTACGAAAGTACGAAAACCCTGCACCATCGAACCCCCCATCAAGACTTGGATACTGACTTACACAGTCGAGCACAACATTAAGCCCGGGCCCTCCACGCAGTCCGGGACCCGCCGCATCGACATGTCCTCTTTCACCTCCTTCCTCGCCAACCTCACCACCGAGAACACGCCTTCATCACCCCACGCAACCCGCCACACGAACCCTCACGCTACGCCCACCCCAGTCGACGCCGCCGCCCTGTACCACCTGCTGCAGCAGCAATTCCAGACCCTGTTCTCCACGGCGCCCAACGACGACAACGCCCGCTTCCTCTCGTCCCTGGTCGAGGCCCTCGAGTCCGACATCGCCAGCCCGCCGTCCGAGATACCTGGCGTTAGCCAGGAATACCTCGACTCTCTGGACCGCGTGAGCAAGAAGTCTCTGGGCAAGGACGAGGCGTGTCCGATTTGCGCCGAGAAGTTCTTGGATGATCAGTATCCCCTAGTGGTCGAGCTGCCGTGCCATAGCAGTCACCGCTTCGACCTCGAGTGCGTGAGCCCCTGGCTCCGCAGCAAGGGCAGCTGTCCGATGTGTCGGAAGGACTTGACCAAGAAGAAGGAGCAGATTGTGGTGGAAGACGACGAGGAGAACGATGATCCGGATGGATTGTACGCGTAGGCGGTTGTGCTAGAATGTGTGGTGGTCGGAGTTGGTCGGAGTTGTGGCTGCATTGATATCCCTCAGAGTCCACCAACCTTTCACGGTGGGGAAGAACCCAAAAGGCATTCAGATATGCGCAATAATGATTCAATTGTCTTGGGACAAACGCCGTATCCATCCTGATGCTGCTGATGATACTGTACACGCCTCATGCTACGCCATGCCGTTCCTGTCTATTCTCCCAGCGACATCAACGTTCTCAGGGGTTGCCAGCCTTGGGTGCACTTCCTCCTCCACTCCTGCCGCCCTTGTTCACTTCCTTACCCGCGCCTTTCGGGTCGGGATTGCTGCCCTGCGGCTTCGACTGCTCCTGGTTCGCGCCGGATGACTCGAGCTCCTCCCCGCCTGCTTGACGCTCCGATTCCGGCCGGGTTCTGGACGGATCAAACGCCTGCGAGTCCTTTGCGGCGTCTTGGTCGCGGCCCGACTTTGTGGCTTCCGTGCTGCCGGTGTTGATGGAGTTGCGGTCCTGGGTGTCCTTGTAGGGAAGACGTGCGGTTGCCGTGTTGGCAAAGGTGCGGGTCATCGTTGAGGCGGGAGCTCTGAGGGTGCGCGTTGCGGCTTGGAGCTTTACGGATCGCAAGGCTTGGAATGCCATGTTTTGATGTATCTAGCTTCGAGCTTTGTTATGATGTCTTTTTTGATTTGTTCCGCGGAGGAATTAGAGGTCAATCGAGGTTAAGTCAAGGTATTCTTTTGTTGGATTGTGTAGGAGAGATTGTGCAGCTGGTTGTGGCGGGAGCTCCCTCAAGAACATCCTCTCTTCCTAATCCGTGACGTCATTCCTACGTTCGGTAGTCGATTGGCGGCGCACCTAGCTTGTCATCATGGTGATTGACGCATTCTCAGGAGCTAAGCTTGCTCTACCCTGATGACACATTACTAATATTTCAATTGTTGCCATCGCTCAGGTAGGTTTCATGATGCTCTGCAGCACATTGTCGCGATGCAGCATAGCTTGCATCGATTGTAGTGCAGCTCGTTGCAGCGCAACATCAGGCTTGCAATTGCTTGAAAGGGCCAGATCTTTGCTATGAGTCGTTATGGACGACTAGTATGAATTCCCAAAGTTTCTGGCACTCCCATCATTGAAGGTCAATTGATGGCGGTGAAACCTCCGCAAACTGCTTCCGGCGTCAAATGGCCGCAACAAGAAGCGACCTATCCAGAACTGTCGAATTGTCTCGAACCCCGTCGGCCGTACTGCAACATGGGAGAACGACCCGCGTCGTACCATGGGAAATGTGCTGTTGAGAGTTATGCCTCCTTGTGATTCGATACAAGGGATTTCAAATTCCCATGGTCGAAATGAAGCTATTGCTCAATATCTTTGAGCACTCGAAACAACACTGCCCCTGCGAGCTCCCTTGTTAAGAAGGCTTGTTCAAGCTACCAGACTGCCGTGTCGTAGACGATGCTACTGTGTCTCGTGCGCAGCATATCCGGGATTGACAGCCATGAGCAGTCTCGGCCGAAGCAACGACTGGCTAGCCGTCCTCGGTTCGTCCATCCTCGGGTGGCGCGGAATAGCGGTATCCCCATACTCATGGCCAGCCAGTCGAGGAAGTGGCATGCTGAGATAGGCGACAATACCGTGGCAAGGCTCTCAAGGTGTTTCCCAAGCCGTTCCTTTCCTTTGATCAATGGTGCGGCAAGTCAAGCCACGGTCGTTTGCGCCTCCCGGGAACGATCTCGACGTGCCTGACGTGAGACAATACTCACGATGGTCGTCGTCGTGTGGCCAAAACTTGAGGGCTGATCGCGTGTACGCTCTGGTCCCTGAACTGGAGGCGGCACAGCGCCGGTGAAGCGTCTCGATCATGAAGAGACGACACTCTCATCCACTCCTACACTTTGCGCAACACTGGTTGGCAAACCGGCATTCAATTTGAAATAGCATGGCGTTCTGAGCGCTGGAGATGCATTGCTGCGGCACAGGCCCTAAGTGACCACTGCTGGCCAGTGCGTTCATCTGGTTGAAACCATTCCTCTGCAATAGCATTGCAGAAGGGATTCCCGTAGCATGCAATGCCAGGCGGGTGGAATTGCTACATACATGACCTGCAAGCACGTTGCAGCGTCCCGTCATTTCGCAAGGAGCCTCTGTATGCCGGTCGGTGAAACCACGAGACCGATGTAAGGACCCGGGAAGGAATTTCGCAAATAGGCAATGGAAGATGCCGTCGCCAGTCAGGGGGATCGACATGAGACCACGACGCCTCAGCACGAAAACAGGAATCCGGCCGGCCGTCACGGCCGATCACCGTGTCACTTATGTAGATGTCCTTCACTGCTGCCCCCTTAGCAGCCGACAATTCCACTTGCGCGTTCGGCTCACTTCGCCGCGTGTCCAGTGCTTCGTCACCACGTGGAAGCAGGCCTGAGTAGTGGTGGACGTAACGCGGCTAAGGTGAGCTCCGTTTGACTTCCGTTTGACTTCATACGGCTTCATGTGCCGCCATCTATACGATGATCAGTGAAAACGACTCTGTTTCAAATGCGGAAGGTGAGCAAGCTTAAATAGATTACTAAACAGGGGATGTTGAAATGAGGCTCCTGTTAGACGCGTCGAGACATCAATCTTGATACAACCCCAAAGAACGCGCGGGGACAATTTGTATATGCGTTTTTTTGGGTTTGAATGGGATCAGCAACGTAATCCAGAAATGCCTTGAGACTTATTCCACAGCGTTATTACCGGCGGGGACAAGTCAGGTGAGTCGCGTGTACGTGAAGCAATCGTAGCGAGTCGTCAGCTGTCAAATGTTAAAAAGGGGCAGTAAGGGATCATGTGCTGTGTTTGACGGAGATGACCGGCGTTGGATGCGAACGGATGTGCTCCTGAACTTCTCCATACGGAGCTTCTGAAACGAACCTGCAGCTTTGGGATGATCTCGTTGGGGTTCGGGGGTTTGCAACGGACGCTGCGATTGTTGCATGCTGTTGGCCGGCTTGTGGGATGAATGAATGATTGGTTGATTGGACATGGAAATTACGTTATCTCACGGGATCTATGGAGTTCGAATTATCGACAAGTCGTCTATTTCGGGGAACAGCCGAAGGAAATGTGGCTTCGACTGCTTACTGAAATATTGTAAACGTCTCAATCTGGTGTCTGGTTTGGCATGCGCGACGGGGAGTGGCGCTGAGCGGAAGACTGTCTTTTGTTTCTTTCCCCGACCACGGTTTCCCCTGCAGCTGTGTCTTGATTTGTGCAGGGTCTTGTCGGGTCCCGCATGGCAGGGTGGAGGGCGGACGGGAAAGAGACGAGTCGCTAATCTGGGACGGCATGAACCTAAGGGGCAGAATCTTTCCAGAAGGCCGCACATGTTGGCGTTCCACATCGTCTTGGTGTCTTGGGTTGGTCCAACCCTGCACTTCGTTGGTAGGCGGGATGACCGTCCGTCTATGCGGGGGGCGGCGCAAGCCATCATCGCATCGCAGTACTGTTAGTAGTTACAAGTCTTGACGGCTGTAACACGCCTTCGAGAGCCCCGAAATGCGACGTGTGTCCTTGAGACGCTTTCGACTGGCGTACAACGGGCCTCAGAGGTTCACCCTGGAAGTTCTGGAGCCAAACCGCCAGACGAAGATATTTTCACGTCTCAATCGACCCACGAGTCGGAGCGGTGCGGACCTTCCCCCCAGATGGGAAAAGACGGCGGAGCATGGCGGAGCACGGCGGACGGAGCAAAGCCATCCTGTAGCAATGTCCAAATGGTTCAGACGGGCAGTCCTGGTGCAAGAATTCGATGACCGCAGGTTTAGAATTGACCAGCTTCTTCTCGACGCGGTTCTTCGCGGCAAAACGGCTAAAGCAGCGCGATGAGGTGCAGCATCGCATCAGGAGCACGTGGTTGCAAGGATGCGAAGTTGACTTGCTTCTTTTGTCGCCTAATTCTATTACGGCCACACCAACGCAAGCCGCCCGTTTGCAGAGCGAATGCTGTCTGGAATAACTGTGATTGTGATGCTGGCTTCCACTAGACCGATGTTGGACCTCCAAGTCTACAGTGCTCGTGGAGTCGTGAACCCACAGCGGGACGTACTGGAGCTTGAGGCATCCTGCCGCCAATGGCGCGATACTGGAATCCAGTCCAGGTTCCTGGTGGCTTGAGACCTGCCTAACAAAGACCGATCTCAAGTCCTCCGTTGCGTACGAACCTGATGGAAGCCATGACAGAATACGGCTTTGTCATTGACTGACACTAGTAACATCGAGATCCATTGTCGAAGAAACGACGTCGTGTGCAATTGAGCGTCAGTAGCCCTCGGCCGGCGACTAGCCAGAGATCCGTTGGAGGCTCGGAACTCGACGGCGGCGGTTGACCTCGTGGCCAGAATGCTTTGGCTTCTCGGTTTGGCATGCCACGCTGCGTTTGAAGACAATCTATCCTTCTCGTCGATGGAGGGGCTGCAAACTGCGGACGGACGAGGCGATTTAGCTTCTTTCGACAAGCGGCTAGTGTGCTGGACTTTTGTCCTTCTGGGAAGTTTTGCCCCAATCGGCTTGTTTCCGAAGCACAGCGTTCAGCAATCGACGGTCTAGACGTGGACTGACGCTGGTCTTGATGTGCAACTAGTTGATTTGAGCAGTCTATTGGTGTTGGAGCTGACTGGGTCGTAAAGTTTGGTTGAGTTAAGCAACCGAGCCGGTTCGATGTCCGGGAGTCGGATGTCGCGGAGCGGAATTAGATGTCATTAGTCAGTTCGATGAGGATGTGGTGTGTCTGGCCTGGAAAGTAGGTATGGTGCCAAGCCTCAGGTTCCTAGTCTTGCGAGAGACTCGGCAAGCACGACTAACGAAGCTTCTGCCATGGTTTTGCGCTTGGAATTACTGAAGTATGATTGCGGCGATGGAAAGTGCAACTGCGACTGCCCGCAACCTACTGCTCTCAATCGCCCAACCAGGAAGGTCCAATCCATTTTTGTTTGAAAGCACGTCCCTCTCAGCCTGCTATTTCTTTTTACGATTTACGATATGCGCGCTGGCCTGGGCTGAGACCGAGAGAGAAAAGAATCGAGAGAACCGTACAGAGTACCTCGGCAACAGAACCAACAACGACAAATGGTCGTTTGTTCGTCGTACTGCCACTGCGGAGTGCCGCACCACTTGTGGCTTGGTGGATGGTATTCTGAAAAGCATCTGCGCGGAAATACCAAATCCCCAAATGCCACGAGATATTTCCCCTTGGTCACTTTTGGAAAGCTCTTTATTGAGCTACAGCCCGCGGCGTCCACGCTATGGATGCTGGTATCTCACTTTGGGGTTGGCAAACGATTCTTTCTGTCCAGTCAGCTTTCGTTGTTCGTATGAAGCCTTGACTTGGCTGTGGCTCGCTGAGACCTTTGACTGACGCCCATTCCAGAGCCTGGCTGCCTGCCTCGCTTTCTTGCTTCTCCAGTCAGACCTTGCCATGAGGACAAGGTGCCTGGCATCAACACGACGCTTTGCCTTCTTTGGCAGACTTCTCGACCAGATCATCTGAAACCTGACGCCTCTTTGTCTCTACACGCTGTGGTCTCTGGGCTTCTCTTGTTCGTCCTGGAGCCACCCGGCAGTCTGTCTCTGAGCATCATGCTGCCCATGTTGGAAATTGCTGAATGCTTTCTTTTGCATTTCTCGAAAGTGTACCCGCATTCGTGATCTGGGATGAGGCTAATCTTCTTCTACAGATGCACAGAGAAAAAGGAAAGAGGAGAAAAAAAAAAGAGAAAGAGAGACTTCTCAACAGGGTCTCGTCGGTCGGTCGTGCAAGTCAGGGATAGCAGGCCGGGTATAAGTTGCTTTGTTAGTTCCTAATAGCATCATCCTTCATCCAGCAACCCCCTCGCTATTGGCGACCCTTTGATCCCTGCTTCGTTGCACAAGCCTGTCGGTTCCCACTCTCGCTCTTACTCCCACTTCCATTTGTACTACCCCTGCCACACGCAAGCAAACCGCCGCCCACATCCCACCACTACCACTGCCACTACCACCATCACCGCAGACAACGTGGGAAACGGGCCACAGTACCTTACCTGGCCACACGGCAATCTTACCGCCCGTTGCGTACCAGCACACTGCAGCTTCCTGGAAGTCAAAAAAGGCTGCCGGCCGTACAGAGTGCAGAGTCTCCCTCAACAGAAAGCACACGCTAGCCAGGCCTAACCTTAGCTGACCTACCTACATTACCTACTTGGTAACCTTAAGTGCATAGTAGCAACAACGGAGAGATGTATGTAGCCTCGGCGCCGTCAAAGTAACCCAACGAGGCACGGCTGAGATATCTTTGCCCCGCAACGCAGACCGAGAGTTTCTCTCACAAGTCCCGCGAGGACAACGACCGTCTTGCCGACACCGGCGGACCTTGTACTGTTCGTACGCCAAATAAACCAAACAGATTTCGTGGTGGTAGGTACCTTAGGTAGGCTATCTAGATAGTCAGTCCTCGGCACTAAGCCTTGGTGCGCTAGGAGGAGAGGCACGGAACTGTACGCCGCAATGTAGCCGCTTGTCTCGTCCGTGAGCTTGACAGGCAAGTACCTTATCGCTGCATTCCACTGAGAAGGATACTTTTTGCTAGGCTTCGCCGGACGGCGGGTGCTGTGGCCTGGATTCGGGACCTGGCTACTTGTACACCATCCGTCGACAGTAACGACGACAAGGTGCTTCTTGAGTACCTCACTTTTTGGCACTTAGCCTGTCCTGCATGTTTGCTTCCATTGCTTCCAATCTGCTTGCCTATTGCTCGGTGCGGTCTGGGCTGGCCTTGTAACTTTTTTCTCCCCTTGGAAGACAACCTAGAAGACTGTGAGAAAGAGGGGGTGAAAAAATAGAGGCGAACACTGGTATCTCTCTGTCTCCTTTTCCTCTTCGTCTACTTGTCCACCCAGCCCTGTTCCCCGAAACAGGAAAAAAGACAAAAAGTAGCACATCCCTTCTTCTTTCCGTTACCCTCGTTCTCCCGCCTCCGCTCTGTCCTGAGTCTGTTCTGCCCTCTCTCTCCGCCGCCCTGCTCCGACCCTGTACCTATCCTGTCCTATCCTGTCCTATCCTATCCCAATCACTGGCCATTGACGAGCCCACCTCACTGGCTGGCCCTTTTTCTCCTCAGGTCTCGTCCTCTCAGGGAGTCGCAGTGGTCTCCTCGCACTCCTCCCCCCTCCACCGCGAGACCGTCATTCGAAGCAATTGGCCCTCCATCCCCCTGTCACCCCGTGCAGCTGACTGTGACGGACTCCACTCCTATCTACCTGCCTCCATCTCGCTCTCTCTCTCTCTCTTTTGCTGGCTCACCTGTGCCTCTGTCTCTCTTTCTCGCTCCGCTCCATTGCCTTTGCTTTCGCTCTCGTTTTGCCCAATTTCAACTCTGCGGCACCTTCATCCCAAAACCCGACTGCCCGTTTGGATCATGGTGCGCGACAGTCAACATTACTTTCCCTAGATCCAACCAGTGCAGACGTTAGAGCCATTGAAGACGACTGCACGTCGCAATGGGCAACAGCCAGGGCAAGCCCATCGACTTGGATGGCGAAGGTATGTCTTGCAGTCCCCCCGATTCTCACTGAAATGCACAGCGGCAGCGGCAGCAGCAGCAACACCACCACTGCGGCGTGCTGCAACAGCCTGCCGCCGCCGCCTCTCCCCACCCCCAGCCCGTCACCGCCAAGCTAATCAACATCCTTCGATTCTGTAGTCAACCTCAACCACTTCCGTCTGTTGCGAGTAGTCGGAAGAGGTGCCTTCGGTAAGGTGCGCATCGTCGAGCGAAAAGACACGAACCTATCCTTTGCCTTGAAGTACATCCGGAAAGATGAAGGTACACACACCGCCTTGTTGCACTGCATCGTCTTCTTCTCCCGACGGGACGCCGTGCACGATATGATCGACTGCCCAGATGCTGATACTTCTCTTCTAAAACAGTCGTACGATCCGAGAGTGTACGGAATATCATACGAGAGCGCCGGATGCTCGAGCACGTGAACCACCCCTTCATTTGCAACCTGAGATACAGTTTCCAAGACATCGAATACATGTGGGACCGCCCGGTTGATGCCTGACGATGCACTCCGCTGACAACCCCTCAGGTACTTGGTGGTCGATTTGATGAGCGGCGGTGACCTTCGATTTCACATCTCGAGAAAGACCTTCACCGAAGACGCAGTGCGATTCTGGATTGCCGAGCTGGGGTGTGCCCTCAGATATATTCACAGCCAAAACATTATTCATCGCGATGTGAAGCCCGACAACGTCCTGCTCGATGCCGACGGCCACGTGCATTTGACTGACTTTGTGAGTCTGCATGACTGTCTGTCGAAATGCCATGCTAACTGAACCAGAACGTTGCCTCCGACATCGTTCCGGGTAAGGTTTTGTCGAGCAAGTCCGGCACACTCGCATACCTCGCTCCCGAAGTTTACGCTGGCAAGGGCTACGATGTCCGTGCAGATTGGTGGTCTTTGGGTGTCCTTTTCTACGAGTGCATCTACAACAAGGTGGGCTATCCCCAGCGCGGGACTACCAGGGCGGGCGGACTGACTGACGACGCACGCAGAGGCCATTTGACGGCAATTCGGAAAGCACCTTGAGCCAGCAGATCCAGCTCGCCAACCCCAAATATCCCGTCACCCAGCCGGCCGTGTCCCTACCCTGCTTATACGCAATTCGAGACGCATTAAACGCGAACCGCGATACACGAATGGGTGTAACATGGGAGAGCTTCACTAAGCATGAGTTCTTTATGATGATCGACTTTGAGGCGTTGGAGCGAAAACAGATCGAACCGGTGTTTGTGCCGGCGGCCGACAAGACAAACTTTGACGCCACATACGACTTGGAGGAGCTTCTGCTGGAGGAAGCCCCTCTCGAAGCGAGAGCCAGACGCCAAAAACCTCGCGAGCGGTTAAAGGAGGATGCTTCGGAGAAGGAAATCAGGGAGGACGAACTCTATCGCATGATCGAGAACGAATTTCGGCCATTCGACTACACGTTGGCCGCGTACAAGAAGTATGAACATGAACCTCTCACATTGGCTGCGGTAGGGCTAATCAGCACAGAATTACCGGACAAGACGAACAAGGCTTTCCCAACGGGGATGGCCCGCAGGCTTTGACGACGGACGAGGCTACACCCGCCGCGATGGCCACCAACGGTGGTTTTCAAAGAAATGCTCCGCCCCCAGCACCGTTACGAAAGAGTTCCAGCCTAGAGAGACGACCCGGCAGCAGTCACACCTCGATGCCTCGCCGGCCAGTTACGAAGCCGCCTCCGATACCGCACTATCCCAGCGAATACCACAACCAGAGAGCGGCACCGCCGAGTGCACCTGGCAAACGAGTGACCAGTCCTACTGGCGGCATGCAAGTCACGTTGGACGGAGGAGGCAGCTGGTCAGAGCTGGCCCGACAGGACGCCACGCTTCCAACCGATGCGAACGCCATCAGCGACGGCAAGCCCGAGAGCTCAAGTGGGGTTTTCAGTTTCTTCAGAGGCAAGAAGGGAAGAGGACACAGTCCTAAACCGAAGGAGAGGGGGGTTCTGGGCAAAGAGGGTGCCAGACAGGTCATTGGCTAGAGGACAATGGGGAATAAGTTGGAGAGACGGACAGACGCGCATCAGAGGACGGATCAATACCCGAGAAACTCTGCAAAGCTCGAAAGCGAACAACAAATTCGCCTCCACGATCCATCGGATTGAAGGACAGAAGGACACAGCAAGATCGAGGCGTTCCGACCACTGCGGCCGAAGCTTGATTCCGTACCACTTACGGACGCAATGCTGAAGTTGCGGTGCGAGGACGCTGCGACGTCTACAAAGCAGAGCATCAACTCGGACCAGCTCGGGCTGCATGTCACATCGGCGTACCTCATCGGCGGATGTCAGCCAGCGGGAGGACAGGCGGCGTGTGCTGCGTGCAACTGCCGGAGTCGACTGCATAGTTGGCCGCCCAAGAATCGGACCAGAGTTTTGTTGACTCAACTCCACGTCGTCACAGGGTCCCAAGAAAATACACCGGAGGGCGAGCATTCATGATGCATTTACCGACGGTGTGGAGCGTGGGCTAGCGGAAAGAAATAGGACAACTCATCAAGAATATACCCTTAGTAATGACAGGCTACGTTGTACATGCAGTTTGATGTTTCTGCGTGTGCGTCTGTCTACACGAGGTGTCTTGGCCCTCTCAGGTAGCCGCCCTCAATGCTCCTCTGAGAAAGGTACTTCGGCCCGCCGCCGGTCCCCTCGACGGAAGTCAAAAAGGCTGTCACCCCAGACTGATGGATTACTCTGATTGTACGTGCGCTTGTCGTTGACTTGCCTTGACTCAGACGGGGATTGGATGACGTCGGACGATTCAAGCAAGTCGGCCCCCCGGTTCCGGGACTTGCCATTGGACCATCGCCCGCTGCAACCGGCAAGTGGTCTTCAGAGAAACCTCGGAGAGTCGGCGGTGGCCACCGCAGATCCTGTCGCCTCCCACCCACATTCCATCCCACACAACCGTATAGCGGTGCTCACACAAGACAAAAAAAGACAAAAAAGAAAGCAACCACATCCATATCCCGAGCATTTGGACCTGGGAAGGGCTGTCATTGATCTTCTTCTCCTTTTTCTGCTTGTTGCCGAATCGATGCCGCCTTGGCTGGTAGTCTGGGGCACCACATTACGTTTGGAAACGACCCAACTTGAGCAACAGGGTCTTAGAGGCAGTAGCTTAGCATATAACAGTACAGGGTGCAAGAGTCTCGTGATTCTAGTTTTTTTTGGGGGTGGGGGAACATGGGCTTGTTTCTCTTGCATTATCCAAGGTTGGCTAACGTAGCTTCATCGTCGTCTTCTCTTTCGCCCCCTCCCTTCCTCAAGTGAGGGGTTTGGGTTTAGACATGGCAGCATAGATAAACACTCTCACAATCTTGGCCACGTAAGTATACACACGCACACACACATACACACACACCGCTTCATCCCTGGTCTTTGCCTGCGATCATTTCTCAATCTGTGTAATCCCCGGCCTGCCTGTGAAGTAGCGAATTTCCACGGGCCGTTTGTTCCTGTTCCCCCGCTCGTCCTCCTCCTCCCCCCCACGCCATTCATGATTATTATAAAAAATTAAAAGGAAACCTTCGACAAGCCGGTGGTGGTGGTTGGATTCCCACGGTGCGGAGAGGTCAAGAGGGTCAACCGCCGCCGCTGCCTGCCCCCTTGCCCTTGTTACAACCATCCATGTCCGTTTCTTCTGATCTCAATACCTCACACACACACACACACACACACACACACCTCTTCTATGCTACGTCAGGCGATGTTTGGGGGTGTTTGTTGAAAGATGCCAGCCGGGGGGAAATATTTTTTTCTTAGGTCAAGGAGTTCGCGTTCCGCGGCCGCAGGATGAGTCCCTGCAGCTTCGGATACCGTGTTCGTGCTCGGCGGCCGAGCCGAGGGAAACAGACTCACACACAATCACCGCGCCCGCGAACGAGCGACGACGCCCTTCCGTACATCCGTCCGTTCGCCCGCCCGCACAATTTGCAGCCCACGAAAGACCACGCGAGAATCCAAGGGCTGGGATTCGGATGCGGGATGCGGGTGCGGGCGGATGCGGGGGGCACCCTGGAGCTGGAGACCGACCTGCTTTGCCGTCCGCACATACCCTGGATATGGGGATTTTGGCTGTTTGGGGGATGCTCGCAGAGCCCGATTTTATCTGATTTATAGATAGATTTACGGCGGAGGCATGGGGTTCTTCGGGGTTAGCTCATCGGCCCTCCCACTGGGCTGCCTGTGTCGTGTATAAGACGTTGTCATTGCCACCACTGGTGAACGAACGAGTCGGGGGCAAACCCCGATGTCATTGACGGACTTCACTCCTGGGCTGGCCATCCGACATGATCAGCTGAGTGCCGTTTCGTGCATAAGGCCAATGTGCCGTAGCACGTTGTCATTGATAAGACCTAAACCCGGCCGGCAACAGGTCTACAGGTCGGAGGAGCAGGTCCGTCGAGGGCTTTGAAACAATGAAACAGGCCGGCCGAGATGTGAGGCTCGCCATTGGCGAATGATACTCATGAGATCCACTGGGCTCGGTCAAAATTCTTCTCGCTCTGTACGGTATAAGTCCATTGTGGATATTCTCATTCGCTCTTCTGTTCGTCGGAACACCTGACTTTCCGATACTGATAGCATCAAAAATTACAGCCGCGGCATAATAGACAGCTCCCCGTTCGAAAAAGAACATAAATAAGCAACCTTTGTAGTTGTCGCCAAGTCATCATCGTAGCCCCCCTCCTAAACCCGCGTCTTGAAACCCCATGAATCGCTTCCGGAAGGAGTCTCCCGCCCATCATAGAGGCCAGTGCCTTGTTTCGTGAGGCCGCTTCGGATCTCCTGCTCCGTATCTAGATTTCCGATATTGTGATCAATAAACCATTCGCCTTGCCGTTGGGGTCGAAACTTTGTGTCCGCCCTGATTTGGGTCCTTGTTAAAACGCCTGCCGTCCCCAGAAAACCCGACCTTTGTTCCTGAAATGCTTTCAACCCTGACCACCTGACCCGTTGCCGTACGTGTGCAACGTGTGCAATGTACATGAGAGACGTTCGTGATAGTTCAGGCTTTGTTCTTGCCTGCGAAGCAAGCCGCCACGTCCTTGCCCATCCACTTGTTGACAACAGTCTGGAAGTCCGTCTCAGAAACGACCGGTCCCTGACCCGAGCACTTGGCCTTCTTCTGGAGCTCGGAGCAGAGACCATCAAGATCGAACTCGCCGCTCTGCACGCTGGGGCAGTTTTGCAGCTTCTCCCTGTTGGGTGTGTGAGTAATTTGACAACCTGGCTGTTCTCGATAGTCAACATACCATATCTTATTGCAATTGTAGTTCTCGGCCTTGACGGCCTCCTTAACCACGTCTTCATCAGCGTTCTTGGCAGCATCAATCTGATCGATAAGGTTCTTCTTCGGTTGAGCAGGGCTGGGCGCCATGTTGTATGGTGTGATGAAGTCGACGTCCAGGGCGTCGTTGAAGAAGCTGTCGTCGAATGTGGATCCCAGGAGACTGTCTTGCGATTCTCTGTAGCCTCCGAACAGCTGAGGGTCGAATTGTCCGCCATTTTGTTGAGCGAGCCAGTCGATGCTGTTGGTGTCGATACCCGAGAACAACGACTGCTGACCGGTGTGCTCCTCGCCGATTGTAGTCATGGTATCAACGGGCTTGAAGCCCATGGGCGACTGAGTGAACGGTTCAGGGGATGTCCCGCAGGATGAGCTTGGGCCGGCGTTTGATTGAGATGATGCCGACGGTGAGCTAGTTGATGTACCGTTATGCATGCTGTACGGGCCAGAGTCAACACTGGCACGCGATGTACCGGTGCCATTGGAACCGTTCATGGACGGGCTAAAAAGGGAGGTGAAGTTGGCCAAGTCGTCCTTCGTGCTGAAATCCAATCCGTTGATGTTGTGCGGGCTGTTGTTATCCTTGGTGTTCAGGGGGCTGACAGGATTGCTTCCATTGGTCTGGGGCGAGGCGGAAGTTCCAGCTCTTGGTGCAGGTCCAGTCTTGGGCATGGTAGACCCGGGGAGGACGCCAAACTTGGGGAATTCGAACTGGAAGTTGACATCACTCAAGTTGCCAATCGCAGATGCGCCAAAGCCCATCGGTGACTTGCCGTGGGAGACTGAGCGAGTGCTCATGGCTGCGAGCTTCGTCTTGTACTCGTTGAGCTCAGCCGTCATCTTCTCAATCTGGGCCTTCAATACGCTGTTCTCGCTGTTTGCGTCCTTGGAAGCCTTCTCCAGTTCCTCCACCTTCGTCTCGAGATCCTTCAAGTGCTTCTCCTTACGCTCACGGAACGCTCGCTGAGCGGCTCGGTTCTGAGCCTTACGTTTCTTGAATACTGTTTAACACATGCTCACTAATCAGGGAAGGCAATACATACTGAGCTCGGCTCGGAGGTAAGGGGCTTGCGTCCGGGCTTCTTGGGAACCTTCTCCTGGCTCTCTCGTCTTTTGGGATCGTTGCCGGGCGTGCCTTCTCCATCCTCATCGTCGGGGTGTGCTCTCTTGTCAGAGGTCTCGTTTTCGGTTGAGTCTGACTTGGACGACTTGGCAGACTCGGCGGAGCCTGGCATGTCTCCAATCATCTTGCCCTGGTCATTGGCAAAGTCAAAGTCGAAGCTGGAGTCGCCAAAATCATAATCGTAGTTGTCAAGGTAAGGGCTCTCCTGAAAACCATTGGCTGGGGCCTGGGTAGGCGATGTCTGGAAAGAAGAAGGCGACATGGTGTTTGACTTCGTAGTTGGGGACTGGTTCGCTGCCAGCTGCTGCTTGTTCGAGTTGAGGGCAGCGAAGAGCAGGCTCTGCTGCTGCGGGGTCAAGATGATGTTGGCTGGGTAACCACTGTTCGTCGCGGAGGCCATTACGAAAAGTTTGCGAGGGGAAAGTGTTGAAGGTCTAGTGAAGTCAATTCGGTGTAGAAGGGCTATGAAGAATGATAGACTCGGTAGGCCGATCGCGGCTCGGGTGCCGGGGTCAGGATGCCGTGAGATTCCAGGCAGCCGGATCGAAGGGTGATATCGCCGGGGTGAAGATGTTGTTCAACTAAAAGCACAGATTTCCTGCTCCTTCTCCGCAGCACAGAACGCCAAGCTCGCCGTCGATATGTGTAAGAGGCAAAATGTACAGAGTCTGGAGGTAGGATGGGGATGTGACGAAATGGTACGAAGCTGGGGTACGGTTGGAGGGACGGTGTAGAGTTGGTGCCGTTCCGGCTTCAGTTGCTGCCTGAGTCACAAGGCGGTCGCCAGGCCGCCAACTTCTCTGTATTGAGCGTAATTCGCGGGATCCAGATCCAGAGATTCCACGGGATTCGGGAAAGACGTGCTTTGGGAGGGTGTGCGTGATGCGTGCGCGGTAACGAGAGAAAAGTTGGTGGTGTTGGTCGCGGTGTAGTGCGTCTGAGAGTGAAGTGGAGAGAATCGAACTGGATGGACGGTCGCAGACGGTGAGGAGGGGAAGAATTTCAGCGCCCTTCAGCGTCAATTTGTCAGCCGTCATATGAGGCGTGGGTGGACGCCAAACCACAGACGCCAATCGAAGAAAGGCCAGGGCCCAAAATGGAGGGGGTCAGCAAGGAGTCGGGGTCCCGGCGGAAGGTGCTCCATTGGAGCTTATCCATTGGCTGTAAACGCCGCCATCGCCGATAAGAGCAAGGGCGCCATCATCGTTTTCGCAACCCCTCTTCCTGCTATGCCATGCCATCCATGACGGTACTTTTTACCACAGGCACCTGAGCTGCCCATGCCCGCACCATCAGGCAAGTGCGGCCATCGAGGGAACCATCAGCCCGCTCCCAAGGCACCAGACTTGCAGCGTCTGTAACGGTAGCGTCCTCGCCCTCGCCAAAAAAGGGCACAATGATGATTTGCCACGCATCCTTCTTCCTGCCTTTCGTTTGGGAGGGATAGGCTCCGGCATAAGCGGTACCGAGACAGGCAGGCGGAGAGTGGACGTCCCGACGGACGCGGACGAATATCAACGACAGACGGCCCACGACTTCGGACCTCTGCCTTTCGTCCATCATTTCCGTCTCATCCATATCGGATCATCGCGACTTCGCAAACTCGCAGTCCAGGACTCCCCGGGCCACAGCCTCACATATCAACCCGATGTGACGGCCACAGCACACCAGCATTGGCTGGCTATTGTCAGTCTGTCGCATGACGTGGGTATGGTCCTCATTGCATAACAATGCGAGTGGTGGGTCGTCGGCCAAGACTGAGAACGAGTTCCGCTCTGCACTGCGCTTGCGTCTGCTACTCTGTACGGTCCCACAGCTGCACGACGCTTCCCAGATCCTAAAGCCCGGATTTATGCCTATATCCGCCGGAAGTAGCCATGCCGTCGTGACCGCAGCCCCGATACCTCGTCCAGATAGTCTTTTATCCCGTTCTTGACCCGGTCGAACCGCGAGCTTTGCATAGCATGGCGCGAGACAAGCAACCCTTGCTCAGGCTTAGGCTCCCTACGTGTACTACAGTACTGTAGTATTCCCAGGCACGTAGGAGATTGGCGTGACTGGCCGAAACTCTATTCGTTTATGGCCGTGGTACCGTCTTGGCCTTGATCAACTGTTCACGAAAAAAATTGAGCAACGGGCGTTGGCTGAAAAAGGAGGCTGAATCTTTTTGATCCATAACCGCGAGATCTTGTCCGGTTGTCAGGGGACGTCGTTGAAAGATGTCAATATCCGGATGACAAATGACAGGCTGATGAGCCGTTTGCTCAGAGTATCCTACAGGGATCTGAAGAGATGAGGAGACAGACGCAGTTGGCGGAAAGAGCTCGGACAGACGAGTGAGATGATAACAACCTCTGTACTCCGCGCCCTTCGTGCCTCCAATGCCACACTAGTAACTGCTGACCAGGGACCAGAAAATGATCGTCCTGCTTGTTCTGTTGCTTGCATAAGTTGCCACGCCCGAGAAGGCGTCTAGCCCCGAGCTGCCCCATTCTTAAAGCTTATACCGTAAGCCTCGGAACACAGCGAACGTTCACAGTGTTCTTGGCCCCGTGCGACGGCACGAAGGAGCGTACCGGCTGTTTTGAGACCAGCACTTAG
Source organism: Colletotrichum neosansevieriae (assembly GCA_036785495.1). Classification (NCBI taxonomy): domain Eukaryota; kingdom Fungi; phylum Ascomycota; class Sordariomycetes; order Glomerellales; family Glomerellaceae; genus Colletotrichum; species Colletotrichum neosansevieriae. The sequence goes on along the minus strand of JAVHLV010000161.1, from coordinate 31,879 downwards.
GACCACTTGAGTTACCTCAGCAGCAGCACACAAAACCTGTCGAAGGCGCGGCTTGCGGCGGTTGTAGAGCGGTAATTGGTATCACTAAACGGATCACCACCACCATCACGGCCTCGGCCATTGAATTAGGCGCATGTGAGCCTTTTAAGCCATCGTACTAACACCCGTTGCCACTCGGGATGGCACCATCCTGTCCCGCTGCCGCCTCCGTACCCGGGGTAGTTATCCGGTCAACCTACGCCCAGTGTAATTAAGCTGTAGCCGCACCAAAGCGTCTGGGGCTTCGTCGTTGGCGTCGTCGAAACATGCATTGAGAACCTGTCCTTCGGGATGGACCCGTCCCCTTTGCGAACAGTGACATCATTCAGCCGTCTCAATCTCCCTCTCGCGGCGAGCTGAAGCCGGGTCGATGGTGATGGACTGCTCTTATCGCGCGCAGTTGATGCAAGCAAGCAGTGTTTGCAGAAACGAGAGACAGAAAAGTTCCGGCAGTGGCCGTGCCGGGCCCACACGTGCATCGAGGTAAGGTAGGTACCCCCGCATTGACCACCATGCACCTGTTCACCCCGCCCATCAGGGGGAAAGCAGCCTCACATCAGAGCCAACCGTCATTCGTCCGCCGGCGTCGACAACTTCGCTTCACCTCTGCCCACACCAGCTAGCCTCGCGACGGACCAAGGAAACCCCGAGCAAGTTTACTGCGTTCACTCGAGCTTGGACTCTATAGCCTTGCGATGGATTTGGCGTACGACCACGTCCAGGAGAGCACCCTCCCCACGCACGACGACAAGAAGAAGGATGCTTCCAAGGAAGCCCAGAGTGACCAGCCGCAGGCCTCGCTGAACGAGGACCTCCAGGAGGCGTACAAGGCTCTCTCTACCAGTGCCTGGGGTATGCGGATTGGTGGCTTTTTGGGGAATGCCGTCAAGCAGGTAAGAGATCTGTGGAGGCATCCTCAACGGCGGCATCGACTAACCCCGACCCCAGGGACAATCAGTGTACAAGGAAGCATCCAAAGAGGTCACCGAGCTTGGCGGAGATGCTGCCAAGGGCTTTACAAGCATTATAAACCGTACGCGGTCTCTGACCGTCAATACGACGGAAGGCGAGGCTTCCGGAGATAAGGGCAAGGAGGTCGACCAGACGACACCGACAAAGACCAGAGGACAAGCCTCCGATGAGGCCCTAAACAACTCGGAAAATTACATGGCCAAGATTCGTGCAGAAGCGGCTAGGAGGCTCAAGGAGCTGCAAAAAGCGGAAGACGCGGCGGACGAGGCTCTCCTCCGCTTTGGCACCAACATCAGCAACTTCCTGAAAGAGGCGGTCAGCATCGCACCGCCCTCCGACTCGAACAACCAGGGCGGCACCGTTCTTTTTGAGAGCAAGGACGCGCAGGGCAAGCGAGTCATCCACACATCGAGGCAGGACGCACAGCTTCACGTTATCCACACGAGCACCGAGAATTTCACAGAAGACCCCGCGACGGACGAATTCGCGACATGGGGCAAGACTTTTGACGTGGAGAAGAAGACGGAAGACATCAGCAATGACCTGAAGCAATACCCCGAGCTTCGAGTCACGATGGAGAAACTGGTGCCCGATCAAGTCCCGTATGCTGAATTCTGGAAGAGATATTACTTCCTCAGACACGGTATCGAGGCCGCTGAGGCCCGACGTCGGGACCTCCTGAAGGGTGAGCCCGATTGGTCAACTACGTTGACTAAGTGCTAACTATCACAGCCGCATCTACCGAAGATGAAGTTGGCTGGGACGACGATTCCTCCTCATCCGAGGAAGGGTCTTCCGACGACGACGATGACACCGCTGCCGCACCTGCGCCTAAGACCTGTCAGAAGCCCGTCCGGCCGCCATCCACCGATTCCTCTACCACCATCCAGCCCCCCGCCCAGTCCTCCCAAACGACCCTGAAGCCCGCCGAATCCCGTAAGTCCAATGACGAAAAGTCCCAGGCCGATAGCGATACCAGTTACGACGTCGTTGGTGCTACCTCGGGTGTGCCCAGCCGAGCTCCCAACAGCCCCAAGGACGGTCGCAAGGCCGACGATAGCGATGACGACAGCGATGCCGACTGGGAGTAAGCGTAGACTGAGTTGCTTCTGCGGGCTGGCGTTCCGGGGGTTGAATTTTCTTTTGGCTCGTATGGCAGCTTAATTTGCGGACTTTTGTACATCAGCCGCGGCCCATAGTGCACCATCTGCACGAGACCACGTCGGATTTCCTTCGCTTGCTTATCGCTTCTTCTTCGTGACCATGGTAAATCCGTCCTCATCGACCTCAGGCTGCGGCTTCTCCTTGGGCGCTGAGACAAGCTGGGGTGCCTCATCCATGTCGACGTCCTCATCCTCGTCATCCTCACTGTCGTCCTCCCAGTCGGTTTCCTGATCACCGCTCTCCATCCTTTTGTAAAGCCCCTCAACCTTGGTGCCCTTACGGCTGTCCCATTTCTGGCGCAGGTCATCGACGGCTTCGAACTTGCCCTTGGCGCAGTCGGCACGCAGCTTGATGATGCGCTCAGCAACGTCGAATCCCGTCTCGTCGTCGACGTTAACCTCAAACTCGTCGACCATGACCTGGAGCAGGAACGTCTCGACGTATTCAGTGTCGGGCTCCTCGGGGGCGTTGTTGGCGGGGGCGGCCTGACCGTTGGAGATCTTGGTGTACGCCGGGAAGAGCTCAGCCACGGCACCGGCAAACCAGTCTCTCTTGTCGGCGGAGTCCGGGCCGCCCCAGTGGTTCTGCACCGCGAGCGAGAGGGCCGGCCACATGTGCAGCGACAGGGCCACAGCCTGCTCGAAAGTGGACTGGCAGGCCTCTGCAAATCGTCAGCATACTTGCGACATGCTTTTCTTCACACAAGACTGAACAGACTAACTGACCTGCCGTGATGGGTCCTGTGGTTGCCATGTTGACTGATGTGTATCGCGGGGTATTTTGGAGGGGCAGGATTCGGTGACGGGTCATTCTGCCAGAATCACAATTTTTTGATGGATAGTGCGTGCGACGACTTGCACTGTCGTGGGCGCTGTGCGGGGGCCTTCCCCCGGGCCTTGTGGGCAGGGTCCTGTGCGGAACCTTGAGATTGCCAAGGTTTCCGAATACGTGATGTTGACGGGAATCTGATAATACCACATCCAATTCTTTAGATCAAATCTCGTGAAATATTGTGAAAAATACACCAAGCTCTAGAGATTGTTTACGTGCCATTGTCTCATTCTATCGGCCTAACTGCTGATGCCCAATCTCTGTTCGACGTTTGACCAGGACCACCGACATTATCATCCACTTCGTCTCCGCGTGATGTCATCGGTCCCCTATTAGCTTAAGCCAGCTTGGGTGCGGTTTCAGGGTCAGCTTTCTTCTGTGCTCTTCCACGACGTGATGGTCTGTCTGTCCACTGGCTTTGCCGACCACCAAGGGAGCTTCAAAAAGCCTCGTGTCCACCGGTGCCGAAGGTCAAGCTATGTTCCTTTTCTTTTAGCTTCCTCGGAATGTCGTGATCATGAATCCCTTCAAGCTGAACACCACCTCTGTGGGATTGGCCGTGACGCCAACCGTCGTCTCCACCCTATTCTCACATGTGAGCATTCCTGCCCCATCCTTCCCCGGATTGCGGGCTTGATGCTGCCCAGTTTTGGTTCGACAAACGCGAAGCTGACTGACTAATTCGCTAGTACCTCAACCGCAACCCCCTAAAACAGAAACCAACCGCTCATCTATCCTACGACGAAGGCCTGCATCTCGTCCGATCGTTCTTAGAGTTCGCGTCCCAGCACACGGTCGAAGAGTTGCAAGCATTCACGTCCCAATGGGTTCCGCATCCGCAATGGGTTCATACCGAGGACGCTGATATACCGGAGGGGGATGTTGAAAAGTCTGCTAAGCTGATTGAGGCCCAATTGGGTCCCGCGGGTGTTCACGCTGTGGGTGGCTGCAAGTGGTGGAAGTGGAGGAGGCCTCAGAACCCTCTCAAGGCGGAATGGATCGAGATGCGTTCCGATTACAACGAGCGGAAAAAGAACGACGGCAAGACGAAGCGGGTGATGTTCTACGTCCATGGCGGTGCCTATTACTTCGGTAGTGTCGATGAACACCGCTATCAGATGCAGCGTCACGCGCGCAAGCTCAAGGCGAGGGTTTTTGCGCCGCGATATCGGTTGGCGCCGCAATTCCCATTCCCGTGTGGCTTGCAGGACTGTTTAGCTGCGTATCTATACTTGCTCACTGTGCAAGACCCTAGCGAGATTGTACTAGCTGGCGATTCTGCAGGAGGTGGAATGGTACTGTCTATAATGGTGATCCTCAGAGATCAAGGTATCCCTCTGCCAGCCGGTGCGGTTCTCATCAGCCCGTGGGTTGATCTCACCCACTCCTTCCCCAGCGTGTCTGGCGATAATCCGCTGGATTACATCCCTTCCAGTGGTTTTCACCACAAACCCTCCAGGGCATGGCCGCCGCCGAACGAAGACGACATGAAAATGATACGGGACCAAGCTATAAAGGCCCGGGCCGGAAAGGAGAAGAACGCAACGAAGCTCAACACTCTCGAAAAGAAGCAGGCTTCTCCCATTGCATTGACTGACACCGCCGAGGAGGGCATTGCTGTGAATGGTGCTTCAGGGAGTAATGCGGAGGCCTTGGAAGATCCAGATCCTCGCAAGACAGCACTCCAGTTGCAAGTGACGATCAACGGCAAACTTACCATAGTCAAAGACCAGATTCAGGTTCGTATTCCAAGCCCTCTTAGGAAGCTCGCTAACGTGCGTAGATGTACACGACCAACGCTCTTCTTTCACACCCAATGGTCAGCCCTGTGATGCAACCAACGCTCGGCGGTCTTCCCCCGTTGTTGGTCATGGTTGGAGGAGGTGAGGTTCTTCGTGATGAGCAGATCTACCTTGCTCACAAATGTGCGAACCCCTCCAAGTATATTCCGCCAGGCCTGGACGATGCAGGCTTAGCACAGGTAAACAAGTATAAGCCAACTGACGTGCAGCTCCAAGTGTGGGATGACCTCTGCCACGTTGCTCCAACACTCAGCTTCACCAGGCCTGCCAAGTATATGTATCGAGCGATTGCGCAATTTGGCGCGTGGGCTTTGGCGAGAGCGCAGCACTCAGAGATTGAAATTCTGGACGACGATGACATCTCTGTGATTTCCAGCTCTGCATCCGAATCTGATAAGCCAGCGGAAGGAGACAGCTCCGAGACTACTCCGCAGTTAGTCGGCAAGGCCGGCATGCCGCTGCCTCCCTTCAAGAAACACATGATTCGACAACGGATCACACGACATGGTGTCGTTCACGACCTGGTGCCTGAATCGGAGCTGCCTGGATGCACCATCAAGCAGGAGGAAGTAGGCGTTGTTAGACCCACGCCAGTCGAAAGGTGGCTCAAGACTAAAGCGACTTTTGACAAAAAGTTCTCGAGCACCAAAGCCAAGGTACACAAAACTATCATCAAGGACATGGCAGTCGGCTTCGTCGACTTCGGTGACGACGAGAAACCACCACCAACCGCCCTGGCCGGACGCCTGAAAGCCACGGATAAGCTGGTCGATCGCAAGAGACACAAGAGCTTGGGTCTGGCTCTGTGGTCGCTTTGGGGTTCGAAGCACGACGAAATGACGATGGAGAGGGAGAAAAAGGCGGACACGGAAGCGAAGACGTCGACGGAGGTCTCAGGGGAGGGAGCCAGGTCCTTTGAAAATGTTGAGCAGCAGGACAGAGCGCCGGTTCAACAAGGACCTCGCAGTAAGAGGCGCGTGGTTGTCGACGAGCATCAAACTACTTCGCAGGCTACCGACTCCCAGGTCTCTGACTCTCAGACCACAGAAGTGGAAGAGACGCCCGTCGAAGCTCTCATCGAACAGAGGAAGGAGCAGGAGAAGCAGAATGATCACCCCAACCCCGACTATACTCCCGGAACTGGCGTAGCGGGCAAGCGTCCGTTCTTGGATGGCATCGCTCTGCCGTTCAGTCTTGGCAAGAAGGATGTCGAGACGGCGAGCATGGTGACGTTGATGTCTGGTGGGGATAGTAGACCTAGTAGTCCCATAACGCCCATCCACCCTGACCACGACGTCCACGACAGTCAAGCTACCGAGATATCTCCAGAACCGACGCCCGCAGACGAGAACAAACGTCCTCAATTGGATAACTTCGTCACTGCTGCCGAGGATCTCCCTATCTCGAAGGGTAAGGGCAAGGAGATTGCCAATGGAAGCGTCGAACAAACCGCGTAATCTCACCTTTCAAATACTTAACCACCAAGATACCCGAGTGTGTACCCTTATTGTGTAGTCAATATCGAATTGCGAAGCGTTGGTTGTGGTCGTTTTACATATTGTTACAGTGTATCAAGGGTATATACAATTCTTGTACAGCTCATGCAGGGCTCGGCGCCCCTTCCGCTCGTTTAAATTTTGCGTAGCTTTGACATCTTTCGTCCGCTGCTCTCTCAGTTTGCCCCGTCCACCACTCTAGCAGCTTTAATCCATGCCGTTCTTATCCTTCCAATCCTGTAGGTAGAGTCTCTCGTCGCGGGCACCCTTTGAATTCGCGGGGTACTGGCCCTTCCACGGGCGTATGTTGTCGGCGACGAATGGTGTGAGCTGGGAAGACGGAAGGACGTCAGAAACACACACAAGTCCGAGATTGCCTTTTTTTTTTTTACTCCAGAGTAATGATGAAATGTCGGGAACCAACCTTGCAATCCTTCAAGCCCTCCGGGACGACATACGTCCGCACCTTGCGCCATTCAATCATGTACGTTCCCCACTTTGTGTGCTTACCCGTCGATCCGGTCCGGTTTCCCTTGTAGTAGCCCTTGCCGACGTCCTTGGTCGTCAGGCGGACATGCCTGAACTTGAGGACTTGGAGGACGGGCGACGGCTTCATGGTGGGCGACTCTGGGGGAGGGGGGTGACGTGGGCTGAGATTTGGGTTTTGGTCGGGGTTTCGTGGCTCGGTTGGGCCGTGCCTCGTCAGTCGTTCGTGGATTGGCGTTCGGGGCCGCGTTCGTTGCCGTCGTCGATTTCCGCGATTGAATGATATGTTGGTCGAGCACTTGTTCCCCGAAATTTTGGGATGCGCCGGATTAGAGTTGAGCCTTTTGCCGTGGATTCCAAGTTGTTGGGCGGGTGCACGGACCCGATTGTCCCGGTATATGTGGGTCATCGCCGGCCGGGCCAGGACCACTAAGTAAGGTTGTCATGTCAAAGGTTTGGGGTGGCCATTGAAAGGAATCCGTCGAACTTCAATTTGTACCGAGACCATGAATTTAAATTGGAAATTCCTTCTGGGCGCTCGTCCTTTCGACTTTTGCGGCCGATATGGACTGGAAACGGCGCAGTCCGTTCGGCATGGATACCGCCAGCTGGAGAAGACCCCGGCAAGCCTGGGATTGAGAATGTCGATGGCAGTGTTTTCGCGGGCAAGAACAATTAAAGCAAGTAGAGTCCAGCAACGTAGCTTTCAGAGTATTCTTACGAAAACCGACGGGCCATGGTCATCCGATAGATGGACTGCTGCAACAGCCACACAGAGGTTCTCCGTTTCGCTGTGGTGAGCTACTAATCGACCCAAAGCCGGCAGCTGTCGGACCAACTTCTGCTGGATGACTCGTCGATCTATCTTGTTGCCGCAAGGCTATTACCCTACGAAAACATCGCTGCCTTGCACCGTTCGCAGGCCAGTGTGAAGGACTCTAGAAATTTCCTCGTCGAGTGGTTCAAGCCTATATCAAGCATCAATTGCAGAGTAATTCGCCTCGTCTCTTCTGCAAACCCGCGGACAAATGCTTTTCAGCTTTTCAAGAACTTTGCGATTGGGTAATTTCTGTTCTGGGAAGCCTGGAGCTGACTGCTATTAGTGGGCGGCTATGTATACTATCTGCCTGTTTCTACATTTGAGAATCTGGGTTCTCAACTTTGTCCACTCGTGCATCTAGACAAACAGCGATTGGCCGTTTCTACTGCTCGTCTGGAAATTCATGAACAAAAAGATTGTGAGTGGATATTGTGTCGAGCATACCGCATTAGTGTTGTGTTGAAGATGAAAGATAACTCACTAGAAGACCAACCATGTTCCATGGCTAGATTACAGATCAGATCTTGTTCTTCATCTTCTGCCAAAGAGACATCTCCGAGGTCTACCTCTAGGGATATGGCTTCTATGTTCTAAATACACGTGGTACGATCTGTCCTGTGCGAGAGAGCATTACGACTCGATATATCGACACAACAGGCTGGGAGCATTCTTGCTTTTGCCTATGTGGACACGTTGACGCAGTCATCTGGCAGCACTGCCCCTCAGTCTCCCATGACAAAAAGTTGTTGAAGCTATGCCTAGCTGCTACAAGCGGCAGAAAGCGGCATACCGCTTAAGCCCCCAGGGAGCAACTTGCTGAGTTGATTACGAGGATCATACTCATTCTTGACTTTGCGCAGTTTGGCAATGTTTCCTTCGCCATACGAGCTGAGCACGTCTTGACCTTTTGCGGCATAGTTGGCATACCTGGTACCTACGTTAGCCTAGCACTATTTTGTAGGAATGAGGACGCCGAAAGGGAAAACTTACACGAAGGGAACATGAGTGCCGAGCTGCTTCGCCAAAGCCTCTCCTCGTCGTACCACCTGGTGACCTGCCGCAAAAGCTGCCTCGTCTCCAGCAGCTGATTCCCAGCTGTTGGCCATTGCGAATACTGCAGGGATTCAGTGAGCCGGCCGTGCGTTTGAGGACCCGAGAAACACGACGAGTCTTGCTTGGGGGTTACTCACTAATGATAGGGTCATTTACGTCAAGACCCAACACATTACCGCCCTTGGCATAACCCTGCTCAATCGCATTCTTGGTGATAATCTGCCACTCGATGATCCCCGAAAAGCTCTTCACTTTCTGGAAGACGGGCTCGAACTCCTCCTCGAAGATCCTCTTCATACCCTTCAACATTTCTGGGCTGCTCTTGAAAGAGAGCGTCCTTAGATCGTAGCGGAGACTAGGTAGCGAACCTCCCGTAGCAAGCTTCGCCATCGAGCCTGACTCCTCCGTGACTGAATGCTGCGGGAGGTCCTGAAAGCCACGGAGCGGCGCTGGGAGCTCGAGCTTCGCCGTGTTATTCTTGATCCATGAGCTGTTAGCCTGGCCCGACCAAGAGTGTAAACTCAGTGACAGAAAGGGATCGCCGAGAAAGGCCACATAGTAGCTGGTCAATCCCACTGCCATTTTCTCGGCGGCTTTCTCGTTCGAGTGGTTCCGTAGATAGTCGTCGTATACTTCGGCGGCCTGGTCGAAGTCTGTCATGTTGATCTGAGAGGAGAGACTGTGTAGCTGGGGTGAAGGGTAGGTATAAAGGTCGAAGCGGGTGACGACTCCGAGCATGTTTTGGCTGCCCTTCAGAGCCTGCCACAGCTCCGGGTGAGACTCGGCGTTGGCCTCGAGAATCGCGCCTGTAGCAGTAACAATCTATAACCTGTTAGCTTGGTTCGACCTTATGCTTTGCGTTCTGCGTTACCTGAAAGCCCTTTACGTTATCACATCCAAGACCATGCTCTGGGGTAAAGTGGGATACACCACCGCCTAAGGTCAAGCCACCGACACCGACGGCTCCGCCGCGGCCCCCGAGGACCACCAGGCCGTGTGGTTCAAGGTAATTATACACGCTGCCCCACCTGAGACCGGGCCCAACGCTTGCATAACCGTCGCCCAGAGAAATGGATGACAAGTTAGTCGTCGCCAGCAGGACGCCATTGTCAATATTTGCCCAACCTTCTGCGCTGGAATGCCCTCCTGAGCGGATAGCGAATGAGCAGTTATGCTTGGTGAACAGCTTGATGGCTTGGGAGACAGTCTCAGCTGAGGTGGGGGTGAAGACACATGACGGATGGAGTTGAGCCGTTTTCGCTATCAAGAGAGAAGATTAGATCAGTCTCAGATACAGCCATACAATATGACACGCTTCTATGACAAGGGCAACTTACACCAATAACTGTCCACGGCTTCTGATTGGTAGGCCGACGTATTGGCAAAGAAAACGTGATCTGGATGCTGCGAATGTAACAAAGAGCACTGTTGATCGATCAGTAGAATTCATGGTACCGGGTAGGAAAACAGCAAGTCTCACACATTGATTTGCCCGGGGAGCAGCATTACCATGTCCGAGGAATGATAAATACAAAAATCCGGTAAAGAGTTTCAGAATAGCCATTTTGGTCGTTGTTTCACCGCTGAGAACTTATCGTCTGATTGGTGTAGGAGGATTCACGAAAAACGCCGTATGTTTGGGAAATCATGATTATCAGACTCATATAGTAGCCATGAGTTCGACGTTTGTCCGCAATATGTGGATGGCTCTCACTCGTTCCGAAAATGGATAACCCCCCTACCCCTAACATCTAATGATCGTTGAAGGTAATTGCCGCGGGAGAGGAGCTTCGTATAGGCTTCGCATAGAATGCGATGCCGTCTCGTATACTTGTACGAGAAGAGCGACGCTCAATCTGGGCCACGTCATCTTTCTGCGGGACATACGATCAAAGCGAGGTTGAACGAGAATCTACAAGCAGCGAAGAAAACTTGAGCCCCAATCAGCCCACAGCAGCTGAGAATGCTGACGTCAAATCGGTCACCGAGATGGAGTACTGCGCCGATATCGGAAGTTATGCGCTCTAGGGATGAAATATTGGATCAATTTTTTGTGACAGCGACTATGCTATTGCTTGACGGGCTCAAGCTCCGTGTCTCTTGCGATGGTTGGACACTTTACACATCAACCCTCATGTTCTCCGACTTAATTCTCAGCATCAGTACCTCGACAAACTCATCATCATGGCGGCTGTTGTACTTTCTTGATACACGAGGGGGACCATGGAAGCTCAGACATGGATTCGACTTTCAGCACGGCTTAGCAGCCATACAGACGCCTGACGGACCTACTCCACTGTGGGAGATGGCGGCACTCCCAAGCTGGTCAACCATGGCACTGAGATATACTCCGATCTTATATTGAGGTTTCGTCAGGGTTGGAAAGATCAAAAATGCTGTAGATCGGGCGTCAGACTGAGCGCTTTAGGATGTATAGTTTCATGACGTTGAGACTAACAGGCGTCTTCCAAGGTGTCAACGTCGAGCTGTAAAAAGTCAGAGTGTCAAGCTTTGCTGCTAAGCTTATATAAGTTTGGATCCCCGATCAAACCTCAAAGTGGGTTCAGATGACGATGGGTATTGTTACACGCCTTCATTCTTTCTAGTACTCTCAAGTCTGGCAGCCAAAAGAGCACAGCTTCTCGCCCATTCCGTCCAGGACGTCCACTCAGGGTCCAGCTTATGAAGAGTGCTCGACAAATCCTCGATCAGTCGAACACCGAAACTCTTCCCCCACCATTGGTCGTGAAGCCTGAGCGCCAGAACACCATAGTGAACGAAGAGGAGCAGTGCCATTGGATCCCCTTGTTTGTAGAGGTTAAACAGCTCGTGACTGACCCCCACAGGCCACGCAACAACGACGGAGATCGCCTGCGACGCACCGACGTCGCGAAAGCTCGTCTCGAGGCTGTCGATGCCGGAATGGTAGACCTCCCGCATCTGGGTGCCAACGTATTTGGTCACAAAGTCGGCGCGGTGGCGCAGGCGTGCCATGGCGACCTCCACCCCCCCTTGGGGCATGATGTATGGGCTTGAGACGCTCAAGTCGAGGTTTTGGAAGAGCGGCTTGAGCATACCGCCACGGATAGAGTCTTTGTATAGCTCCGTAGTCAGACTGACGCCCTTGAGGAGCTCATAAATGGAGATGATGGTCTCGGCGGGCGACACGGGCTGTCGCTCCGTGTATGCCGCCGGCACCGCGAAGGCGAGGACCGTGAGTATCACGGAGAAGACAAAAATGGCCTCGTAGTTGTTCTCGTTGATGTGGGAGAGCGCCGCTCGGTAGCCCACCAGTCCAGAGTTCTGGTACTGAATGGCAGCCTGCGTATAGGTCCAGGCCATGGAGGGTTCGAGGTGAGCGCGATGGAGCGCCGCGATGGACAGGAGGCCTTCCATGAGAAACTCATAACGCATGGCTTCTTTTGGGATCACTGTCTTCCACAAGTCAACCTGTCGGGGGCTGGCACCCAGCGTTTCGCACGTCGTGGTCGCGAAGTGATGCATCAGATTGAGCTCCTCTAGTCGTGTAGCCTGGGAGAATTTTCGCCCAGTAGGTAGCGGGCAAAGACCGTCTTGGGCCTGAGCTCTGGGTTGAGACACCGAACCTTCTGCAGCGACTTCGGTCGTCTCGCGAAGACTGCATTTCTTTTGCCGTCTTGCGCAGTTGTTGCAACAAGGCCTCTGCTCGTCACACTATAACCACCTATCAGCCTCCCTAGTCAAATTTGAAGAACTGTACTGCGGTATGCGCAGTACAGGGATCGCAGAACCCGTTGGAGCCACCCGAGACGGTCATCCATGCCACCCACGCATTGGACAACCGGGTTCGTCTGACTCTGCATGTAACCATCAGACGCGTCGCACCACATGGAGAGGCTCACCTTGACTCTCCGCTGCTTACACTGGAGGCAACCGTTCCGGGATTTCCGATGCGGCTTCCGGGAGGCCATGGCGAACGCAATCAATATTTCGCTTCCGCAGTCATAAACGATGAGATGGAAACGAGGATCTCGTTTTGAGTACGTGTGTGAGCGAAGGTAGTAAGTTTTCATTCATCATTCGGCGTGGAAAAGACCCCGTTTTTTCCGGACATGAATGGAAGGTTACCAAGTACCGGCATTGAATCCCTTGTTTTCACTAACGACCTCACCACAACAGCACAACAGCCATCGATCCACACCGAAACGACGACCAATCAGACGGCTTTTTCAAACGACAGATCTCGTATAACTCGTACTGGTGCCGTCTACTATCCCGTTGGGCGCTAGTAGCACGCCTCGTGTTTGGAGGCCGAGGAAGCCTATGTCCCACTTTTGTTCCTCATTAAGAATGGTGTCCGGCGCGGCCGATAGCCAAGCCAAGACCGGGGAAGAACGCATAGCCAAGCCCTTCGATACTGGGGAGAAAGTCTACGACACAACAAAACTGGTAGCTGGTAAATTGTCGGTGTAGTTTTGGTATTTGGCCCGATCTAACTATATCGATCTAACTATATCCGTCAGCTACGCCACCTTCGCCACAATATGTGGTAACGCGCAAAGTACTAAGGTAGTGTTTTCTAGGTACATTGGTGTTGGAGGTGCCCTTGTAGCTGGAAAATGCAATCTTGCCGTGAAAACAGCTGTTTTTATATAGTCCAGGGACATTAGAAGCCTCATTATTTTCTGTACTTGATGCGCAGGCAAATTGATGCTTAAAAGCTAATAACAACGCGCTTATCTTATTATTAATTTAGCAATAACTTTGAGGCTGACGAATGTACTGCAAGCTTTCGGTATCAGAAGCTTCGCTTAGCATATCTTAGTTTAGCGCGGGCCAAATACCAAAACTGCACCGTCAATTTACTAGAAGTAGCTACGACAAAACTGCTTGTCTGTGCCATCTCATGCCTCTTCTTCCGCCAAGTCTGTCCCTCGTTGGGCGCAGTTGCACGACGCTGACTTACACCGCCTCCCTCAAACAATAACACAACACGCCTGCACTTCAGGCAAGGTCTGAGCATGAATTACCAGGCCTTGAAAAGAAGTATCTCACAAGCTAAAGGATTACGTTTTTTTTCTTTGATGTTCGTCTATGTATGCTTCTACACTACGGGATGAGCCGTCTGCCGTCCCCATCTTTGTTTCAAGTCCTTCCGATGCCGCTGCTCAAAAGCTGACTCCATGTCATTGTGGCTCCATGGCCCGTTGCAAGCTTGCCTCGTTTTCCCGTCTGTTCCCGCGTGTGGGTTGCAAGCTGCCGGGGTCGAGGTGGGGGGACGGTTCAACAACAACCTTGCCGGGACGAGATCATGGGCGCGGGGGATAAGACAAAACAGATTATACTAGATTATTGCGGCCCAAACGCCAATCTATTGCTCGCACCTTTCCCTTTTCTGCAGCGTTATTCCCTTCATCTTTCTTCTTCAAGCCAAAGCTTCGCCCGCTGGAAATCCCGGTCTCGACGACTTTGCTCGTTTCCTTCTTCGTTCGCAGCAAGATGTCCTTCAACGACCTCCTCTGCTTCTTCTCGACTTTCTCGTAGAGGGCCTTGTGTTCGGTCTGGATGTTGTGCCGGTCCTCGTAGTCAACGTGAACGAACGCTCTCTCGACGTCGCCGAGTCCTGTGTCACGGTGTTAGGTGTGGTCTTTTGCAAACAACATGGTGAACACTTACCTTCGACCTTCCTTTGCAATTCCTGAGCCACGTCATGAGATATCTTCAACGGAGTCGTTTCGTCCATGATAATATCGATTTCGACATAATACCTCTGACCGGCATGGTAGGCTCGGCACTGCTTATCGTCAGACGGGCTTCAGCACGCTTGGCAGCACGACTAACAGTATCAACTTTGAGAATCCGAGTGTCGTGTGTCATGGCCATGTAAGTCAACTTGGCGAGAAAGTCTCTTGGCGCAGACTTTCCGACCAATAGCCATACTTGCTCGAAGGCGTTGGCAACCCACGAGAACAGGATGAGCAGGGCAATGCACATGGCACCGATCGGGTCGAGATACCACACGAAGCGATCGCCAACCACGGACATGATAAGACCGAAGCTATTGACGACGATGTCGTTGCGGTGGTCGATCTAACGCTATCATTAGCGGCGTCATCCGAACGGGCTGGCGGGGTCTGGCATACGAAGAAGACATGCACCGAGGGAAACCTCCGGTAAGCAAAGCAATAGACCATCAAGGAGCCCTTGGCGAAGATGGCAATGCCAACAATGATGATGGGGATGATGTGCAGTTCCCCAGAGGCCCGTTTGCCCTCGCCAAGAGCACGGCCTGACTCGACCTGGTCCCCAGATCAGCATCTTCAAACCCGCCGAAGCCAAACCTCACTTGGCAACTCACCAGCAGCTGGATTGCGACCGTGGTCATCAGCGCACAGAAAAGAATGATGCCAATCGTCTCAATCCTGGTTCGTCCCTTATTTTTTTTTCACTCCTGTCAACCCCCGGAAAATCCCTCGCCAAGATGTCGCGATAACTCACCACCGGGTACTTGTACACGCTCGGCCGTGCCGCCAACCACGAGGTGATCAGCATTACAAATGATGAGACGAGGTCCATCTGGGCATCTCTTGGTCAACTTTAAAGGCTGGCGCCCTAACAAGGAGAAGATCTACTAACGAATGCGTCGGCGGCAGTGGCAAACAGCTGGATTTCACGAGTCAACAGGAGTCCGTGAGCACAGGGTCTTGGGTGCGGATATTTACCGATAGAGACCCAGTTGAGACCGCGGCATAAAGTTGAATGACGAAGAGGCAGAAGTTGACGGTGAATGAGGCTCTCACAGCGAACTTGATCTTTGGCCCCATTCGAGCGTCTTCTGCGACCTGTTGCCTCTCCTCATCTTCGGCTCCGAGGAACTGATCAATGAGCTCGTTCTGTCGTGTGTAGAACTTTGAAAGTTTCCTCTTGTTGCCCTTGGGGTGCTCAATCTTCATCTGCTTCTTGGAAACATTGTCACGTTTGTGTCGGCCAAAGTCGTAGGGGTCTGGCCGATAGAACGTGTCGATGGTCGAAGCGTCAGCGCCATCGGCGTTGGACGACGTTCTTACACCGTGCTTGTCAACGGCCGTATCATTCTTAGTGGACGTGAAGAGACCTTCGGACACGGCCTTGTCTTCCGTGCCAGAAATTGGGGCTGGTGTGATGATGTCGGCGTGGTTGTCTTGAAGGTGTTGGTTTGGTTCATCTTTGGCTTCCCCTTTCGGATCACTTTTCAGATCACCGGCAGAGTTGCCTCGAGCTGAAGAGAGTGAAGCAAACGGTCAGCGGAGGATATTTGATGGTGTAGTGGGATGAAGCAATTACAAGTGGTGGTCAGTGTCATTGGGCAGGGCAGTCCGATGCGAGTAGCAGCAGCAGACGTCGCACATCTCAGCGAGAATGTGATGAACCCGTATGGCAGCCCGATGCCCGGGGGGAGGGAAGGCAAGGGCGAGGCCAAGCTCGGGGTGAAAGGGGGGTGGGCAGGAAAGAAGACGAGCCGAAACCCACGTACTGGACGATGGTTGGACGTTGTCCTGAGACTCGCGTGGAGTTTGCATTTTTGGGAAGCTATCGAGCTGGGTTCGTTCTTGGGTACTATACAGGAAGATGGGGAGTGAGGAATAGGGCCTTGAAGGGCGATTTGCGAGTGGGAGTATTATATTAAACGGCCATGGCCACCCGTCTAAATGGTTTGTTCAGGTCATGCTTCCTTCCCAACCGCCTCCGCATTCCGTGCCGTCCGGGGGGAGGGAGCCTGCCGGCGGAAAGATGCGAGAGATGGCCCCTTACGTCGTCGACTAACAGTAAGCTGTAAGGACTGGAAGGCCTGCCTCCATGCAATCTGCGGGCGGGCTAGAACGTCGAGAAGAGGGGGAACCATTAACCCCTGAAAGGATGACGGCAGTATTTCAGACTTGTGCGTGGTATCTGAGTGCGTTGCCGGTTGTTTCTCAGCAAAACTTCACCATTCAGCCAGTTGAAGAGCGGTGATTCTGCACGAGGTTCGTCGGTCAGGGGACGTCTATTTGCGCCTTCCCTGGTCGAGGACACTCGAGCCGGGTTGAGTAAAGTGCAAGCGAGGCGGCGATCGTAGGCGGCAAGCGGAGTCGACTGAAGTCAAGGCCACTTTTGGGCTAGCTCGGAGACAACATGGCAGACATGTCCCTGCGACATATTGTCACGATGTGTTTTCGAAGTGCTGTGGTGCGGCATGGATGACGACCAAAGTTGTGAAGTCGATCAGGATGACGGTCCGAGCGATTCGGCCGTGATTGGAGGAGGGGTCTGTTTCACACCAACGGCAGGTGGGTAGACCGATGAAAAAGCAAGAGCAGGCCGTTCTGCCAAGAGTTTGGGGCTGTTACAGGCTTTCCCAGGTGCAGGCAGGTGTGCAGGGATAGATGACAAAGTGAATGCACGCAACTAAGGTAGGTACACACTCGTAGTAGTAGTAGTCGTAGCGTAATCCAGAGCCTCCAGTTGGCTGAACCAGTGACAACGACTCTCTCTTCTCTCTTCTTCTTTCCCTGCCGACGAGCAGAGTTTGGGAAAGTGGAAGGCGTAAGCTGAGCCCTCGGAACATCTTGCTTGTTTGTTTCTTCCCGAAGCAAGATTGAACGACACGAGACGCAATCTCCCCACTC
Organism: Colletotrichum neosansevieriae; assembly: GCA_036785495.1. Lineage (NCBI taxonomy): Eukaryota > Fungi > Ascomycota > Sordariomycetes > Glomerellales > Glomerellaceae > Colletotrichum > Colletotrichum neosansevieriae. The sequence continues at coordinate 14,592 of JAVHLV010000161.1, read as the reverse complement.
TTTTTTCGTTTGCAACTTCTCTCCTCCACCACGGCTCGAATGCAGATGGTTGCTTTTCCATCCTTCTGCTATTACTTCAGTACAACCACTTACACACCCACACCACCGTCGCCCATCAACACCAGAAAAGTGCAAGAATTCACGGAGAGCTTGTCTCCAGCGTCCCAGACATCGCCAGACGACGCCATTCCACGTCGTCTCTTGTCTCGCCCAGCCTCGCTTGCTCCTCTTTTCCCTCTTTTCCTTGGCTCCCCGAGTTTTATCAGCCCTGGACCAGAAACCCTTTGTGCAGGACGATTGACGACTTCTCGGCGCCAGGATGTCATCCCATCCCATCTGTGAGCCCATTCGGAGTCAGTCAGTTGCTGCATGCAGCACTGAGCCTTCGAGCTATGATGCATCAGCCTCCGACTAAGCCCCGACCTCGATCGTCGCGGTAGCTCTGACTACCAGTTAAAACCTGCCCCTCCTCCAACCAACGGCAAACACCGACATAGGCAAGTCAGCACGTGAGACGAGACACAGGAGTCGATGCAGACCCAGAGAAGAGACCCAGTCAGCCTCTGCACGGAGTCACAGACCCAGGCAGACAGAACTAGAAAAAAGAAGCAGGCCAGAAGGGTTGCGGCTGTGGAAGCGGGGACGAGTGCAGCTGACGACGTCTTGGGCAGGGCCATCTTGCACAAGCGTAGCAGATGCGAGTGCGGATGCACGCGCACAATCTCACAGAGTCAGAGACCACGGCACCTAGCCATGTCGACTGTCTGCCAGATTCCCGCCGAGCTTAATTCCCATCCCCAGGGAAAACAGCATCCCGTGGTCTGCAAAAGGGGATAGCTGTGTCAGCGACCTCTTGGCTCAACTCTTGGCTTCAACGGCTGTGCCTGTCCCGCCGAGCTCTTGGTAACCTTCACTGCCCTTTTCCACGCCGTGATAAATAAAAGCTTAGCAGTCCCCTACTCCCCCGCGCCGCCAACAATATGGAAACCACCCACTTAAGACTTCCCCGACTGGCGACCCTGCGCAGACCCCGGGAAAGGCCGCCCCAGTACAACCCAAATTTTCATATGCCGGCAAGCCCCATTCGACTTCGACGCGCACCCCACGTCACAAATCCCTGGCTCTCAACCCTTGGTTCTTTACCCCCCTGGCAACTTTCCGATGGAAGATCGACCGTCGTCTCGTTTTGAATTACTGCCCATCATCAGTAATTAAGACTCTGTTAATCTTTCCATTGCCAAGCGCAACAGCCAGGCACAGGACAGGCACAGGCACAGGCACCAAAGAACTCGAGACGAATGGGCGACGATAGGCACAACTTACCCTCCAATCCGAGTCTATCCGCCCACCATTTGTTTCCGTTCTGTCAGGTCGAGCCGGGCTCTCAGACTCCCAGTCTCGTTCTGCCGGCAAATCATGCTATAACGAGAAACATGATCGAACAATTCGACAACATCGGATCCGGACGATAGCGGGGATAATCGATGCCCAGACACAAGCTGGGTCTCAGGCACCGCAGCAAACTGCACCGCAGAACCGTGGTTGACTTAGCCTATGTTCATACAGCGACAGTCTTCCCTTTCCTTTGCCTCCGCCCCATGCTCACGGCCTCTCTTCCCACGGTAACCTTGTTCCGCCTCCCGCTTTCCGCGTGAGGCGGACGCTACGGCCACATACCCCATCATGAACCCATTGTCTCTGCTTCCACGACTGTACCATCCTGGCCGCAGCCTTCTATTTCTGAATCGGCTGGGCGGCACAGGCACAAGGTTTGTTGTCCCATGTCAACGTTTATTCTTGCCTTACCCGTTTCCACGCGGGAAGTATTGCGCGGGCTGTCATACTTGAAGCATATTAAAGCAAGTCGAGCCCAGACTTTGTCCAAGTCCTTTTCTGCTTGCCACAGAGTGTCAGATCTCATTCGATTTTTATTGCGCCCGTTTCTTCCTTCCCTTTTTTCCCCTTTCTCTTCTTGTCCTGTCTTTTCTCTCCTTGCCCTTTCGACAATTACGACAGCGGGGACTAGATCAGCACCTCTTTTTCGTCTGTTCTATCTACACTGAAGCTGCGGGACGGCTTCTCATGTCCCCTTGTTTCCAGTAACACTCCTTTCTCAAATGAGTCGTTGTTTGTAGACGGCCTCGGACAATTGGCTGTCCTTTCTTTCTCGCCTTTACTTCATTCTTTATTTCGAGGCTACCAATCGAGTAGTAGTCTCTTTTTTTTTTTCAAATAAAAACCCCTACCATTTTAATCTAGATGGACGCAATGAAGGCGCCTAAGCCGCAATGCGGCGGCAAGAAGGGTGGTTCCAGCGAGTATGACGTGGGTCTGCACGTTGCTGGTCTCTGTAAGTTAACCTGGCGAGCATCACATAAACCGAGCAACTTGGCTAACTTGGCGCAGTCTTGGTGTTGGCGTTTTCGATTTTTGGTACGCAGATTGGCAAGAGGATTTCGTGGGGCTGAAAACTGACTGAATGGATGCAGGAGCTGGATTCCCCGTGGTGGCCAAGAAGGTCAAGTGGATGAAGGTCCCGCCCAAGATCTTCTTCGCGTGCAAGCATTTTGGTACAGGTGTGCTGATTGCAACAGCTTTTGTGCATGTAAGTGTACTGGACAACATCAATGGTCTTGGAAACTAACACACCACAGCTGCTCCCTACCGCCTTTGGCAACCTCATGAATCCGTGTCTGCCCGACCTGTTCACTGACGACTACCCGCCTTTGCCTGGTGCGATCATGATGGGCTCCATGTTCATTCTTTTCGTCATTGAGATGTGGATCAACTCCAAGATCGGCGGTCACTCTCATGGAGGCCCAACTGGTGATGTGATGCACGACCACGGTAGCCATAGTCATGGCATGGCTGCGACGCATCCCAGACCTCCGCACTACAACCGCACCAGCTTCGATGCCGAGGCCGACAGCATCGACTTTGAGAAGAAAGTTGCGCAGCGTGCTTACGATGAGAAGTCTGGGTTCCCGAACTACCAGGAGAGCACCTACGGCGCGCCCTCGGTGGCCAGCCTGGCCGACTCCGACATGCCTCCTTGGTTCGTCGTCTTCTACGAGCAGTATGTGCGCCAGCGCATGGAGATGATGAACATGATTCGAACCACCCAGGAGAAGCAGGTTTCGCAGGTCTCTGTGCAAGAGGTTGCGAAGGAGGAGCCATTCTTTGATGCTGAAGGGCAGACTGTGGACCCCGCTGTGTACCGCAAGATGTCTCTCAACATTACCATGCTTGAGGGTGGTATCCTGTTTCATTCTGTGTTTGTCGGCATGACTATTTCCATTACCATTGACGGCTTCATCATCCTTCTCGTCGCCATACTGTTTCACCAAATGTTCGAGGGTCTTGGTCTTGGTTCCCGTATTGCCGCCGTTCCGTACCCCAAGGGAAGCATTCGTCCGTGGGTCCTCGTCGCTGCTTTCGGTACCACCGCCCCTATCGGACAGGCCATCGGTCTCTTGACCCGGAGCTCTTATGATCCCGACAGTGCTTTCGGTCTCATCATCGTCGGTGTCTTTAATGCCATGTGAGTGCGATGCGACCTCATTTTGATTCTGATGCTGACCTGTTCAGTTCATCTGGTCTTTTGCTCTATGCTGCTCTGGTTGACCTTTTGGCTGAGGACTTCCTCTCTGAAGAAGCCAACCGACTTCTCAGCAAGAAGGACAAGATCACTGCCTTCTGTTACGTTCTTGCCGGAGGTCAATTTTCCCCTCACATCATTTCCATGAATCTCACTAACTCAATCCAGCTGCTGGCATGTCAATCGTCGGTATCTTTGCGTAAGCCATTACCGACAACAAGCGGGGTCCATTGGTCCCCAAACTCCTCGATATTTCTCCCGCGGGGAGTTCAACCTCTCAGTTTCGTCGAGCCGCCAGCCATCACCAACCCCTGATTCCCGACGGGCGAGCGAGCGGCCTAATACCCGCGCTCGACAGGACTTGATAGCAGAGAATGAACGCTCGTTATCATTAATGCTGCGCCGGATTTTGCAATTCTCACAGGGAAAAGGACTGTCACTGAACTCGCAGTATTTCTCTCACAAAAAAACTACACACATTCGTTACTCTTGCTATCTTACCTCCCTCTTTCCCCGGCGCGCATGCTCTGCAGTTGGGAACCTCGTATAATAGTAGTGATGTGGTGTGTTTCTAATTCGACTACCACATGACAGTGCATACGGACAACAGGCAACGTTTGTTTCGGACAACAGTTCAGGATAATGGTTCTATGAGCATATTACGCGGTGTAGCTAATTATTGAGAGCGAACACATTTTACGAACAGCACGATAGAAGCATGGAAAAGCACATTGTACAACAGCAGCACAGTCCCTAGGAAAACAGGGTTAACTTAGCATGAAAACTAGATTGCATCAATATCACGGTCTTATACCACACTGTTATGATCACCGAACCATTGGCACCGGACCTCTCCTCTCCGTGCAAGTCTTCCCCACCATCGTACTCTTCGGATTTATTAGCGCCTACGGAGAGCAGTCTGACGTCTCAGGCCCCGAGAAACCCGAACACCGACTGAAAGGTGAGATCGAGCGAAATCTGATAACCAAGCCACTTTCCACGACGGCGAACGCTGGGGATTAAATGTCCGAAGTAGAGCTTGATCAGACTTTCTTCCCCATACTTGCTCGGCGTCTGAAATAAAGTAGTCGGGTGAAGACTAACAAAAACTTAAAAGGGGGCAAGTAAAAGACAAGATGACAAGAGGACGACAAGAAACAGTTAGCGGAAACGAGTGATATTACACGATATAGTAGAAAGAGGCAGAAAAAAAAAACCAAGAACCAAGAAAGACGAAGCGACGTCGAGAAAAAGGATTGGTGGCGTCAGCCTCAGGGGAGCATCCATGGAGATGTTGTAGCCCGTCAGGTTAACCCTCCTCTCCCCCGTCTCTGAATACCACTGTCCCGTAAGAGCAAAGAGATCGCGCCTTTCTTGCGTTGCGCGGACATCGTGGACGTTTCCGCTGCTGCTGCTTGTCATCAAGGGGCCAGGCAGGCACTTTGGTTGCTACACTGGGTGTCGTCTTTGAGACTTTGGCCCGTTGCCGGGGTCGCTCGGGTTGTGCGTTTTTGGATTTTAACCATGTATTGTATAAGGTTATTACACGGGCCGGGAAGGGAAAGGGGACGACAACACGCACGAAAAAAGACCGTCGACGCGACGTTCTCTTTTTATTTTTTTTACCCTCTTGTCCATTGCTTCCGCGCGGCTTATCTGCAAGGGACATGCTCCTCTGCCACCTGCCCTACCTGTCTCTGCTGTGTGATCGATCTCCTGCTGCTACAAGGTCGATGGTGCGAGTTGCAGAGCTGTCTATTAATAACGTCCCAGACATTTGGAGACCGGGGGTGCTTCTCCGCGACTCCAGACGAAGAAAAAGAGGGGCAGGGGTTTGAGGATGGAGGGGGGTGAGGAAGGGAACAGGGGTTGACTTGGAGGAGGAGGAGTAGTGGGAGGATGCATTGGGCACGATGATCGACCGCCGATGATGAAGTCTCGCGTGGTGGTGATGATGATGGTGGTTCTAGAAGTTGTTTTTCCGTGTGTGGATGTGGGTTAAGGTACGGCACGCTGCTCCCCTTTGTTAAAATAAAATAAAAAAGCACGTTTGTTTGAGTGCGCAGCTGCATGAGGCACAGACGGATATCGCGGCGAAAAGGCACGGTCGAAGGTCATTCAACCTAGTTTGAGCCTCTGCTCCTCTTCCCACGGAAAATACCGAGGATTGGATCTGGGGAGTTAGGAAAGGCCAAAAGGAAGGTGTTGGGAGCGGGTTGGCTTCGTAGATTGGGGTTTTCTTGGCAGTTCGTCAGTGGTTACCGGATTCTGGGTAGACTTTGAACATTTATTCGAAAGTAAGTCTAAGGTACGGACTAGGTCGGTTACGGGCAAGACGAAGCGAGCTTTTGAAGTAAAGCCAACTGCCAAGGTTGTCAAGCACGAATTCGTGATCTTGTCTTTTTTCGGTTGATGTGAATTATCTCTGTCTTTGCTCTCTTGGACTTATGCAACAGCAGCTTGGCATGGCAGACAGACGTGTCTCTTCCGGATGAGAATATGGACCCGACCGTGCGTTGGTTCCATCTGTTGTTCGGGATCCGTTATTTTTTTTCTCGGTGGAAAACTTGGTTGGACGACGACTTGGAAGTGGTGGTGTATCAGAATGTGATTGGGTTTTCCTTGACAAATTCGGGGGGGCTTGGCACTTGTCTGATGGTCGCCCGGACCGCCTGGCCGCGGCCCTACTTCATATATCTGTCTCTTCTCTATCTTATTACCAAACGAACTAATGGTCAAAGAGAGGAGAGGAGAAGAAAACTAGAGAGAAGGGCAAGGTAGGTAGCATTCTCAATGCGTTGCACACGATTCCATTTGCCTTCAATCCCCCCATTTTTCTTTCTCTTGTTGGTTTTGGTATCGTTGATCCGGATGAGGGGCGTAATCACCTCCACCACCCCTCCCCGTGACGATGAAGTTCGGTTACGGAACGTCCAAGTCTTGCCGATTGCAACCATGTATCACTGACATGTTATGGTAATTGCGTGCTTGTTACCTGTCTCAAGGAATGATTTCATCCGACGTTTTGAAAGGAGGAAGGGGGGTGTACGTGTGAGAGGTTGACTTGCATATTTCGTTCTCTCTGCGAGGCGCATTGCGGAAACCAAACAAAACAGAAAGTCGAACCGGCAGGTCGCGAGGCCGGGCCAGACTTCTTTTGTGTCCTAGGAGAAGAATAGGTCAGGGGATTGGTGGAGAGAGGGGTCATTTCGGACATAAAGTACCAAGGGAGGGGTCATGTCGAGCTTGCCTTAGTTGCCTACTTGCGGTGCTGCCTCACTTTTTTGGGCCTGGTTTTTTTTCCCCTTCTCGGACGAAATGGGGTTTTGCAATCACGACGTGATTTCCGCATCGGGATGAGATAGCAGATAGCAGCTATGAATAGGTGCTTAGTGAAGGAGGTTTGGGACAAGATTTTCGTCATTGGACAAAGTTGAGATGAAAGGAGAGGAAACGGAATGGGACACAAGTTGGGAAGTGAGCATGAATTAGCGACACGAGGGCACTGGGCATGATCTGGCGGGAACTCTATGAGCTTGTCATTGGAAATTGGCTTTGAAAACACTTGCGGCGATTCAGGAAGGTAGGCCGAAACGGAATGCTTTTGGGATTTGGGATTTGGTGGTGGTGGTGGTGGTGGTGTGAATTGGGCTGACGAAGGGGGGGAAAATAATAAACCAGATCTTGGGATGAAATCCGGCGGACACCGAAAGAACAGCCGAGGGCGATTATTCACGTTTTCCGTCACCTGATGAAAAAGAGACGAGCAAGGTCGTTTGAGCAGACTTTGCATTGATGTGTCATTTCCTCGTTTGGTCTTTTCTTCATTGAAACATTACACAATATCTACAGAGAATGTGGTCCAAAATTGGCCGAAGTTCACACCGCATTGAAACTTTTCAATATCCCTCGTAAGTCAAAATCATTGGTGCGCTGACCATCTCATTTGACAGTGACGGTGGTGTTTCCGCGGATGTCGTCGGACGAAGAGCCGACGAGGATCTTGAAGTCACCGGGCTCGACGACGTACTGCATCTTGATGTTCCACAGGCCCCAGTTGGAGACGGGCAGGTCGACGTTGACGGTCTTTGTCTCGTCGGCTTTGATGAGGACCTTTGAAAAGCCGCGCAGCTCCTTGTTGGGGACGACGACGGTGCTGACGACGTCCTTGACGTAGACCTGGATGACCTCTGTGCCGTCGCGTGTCGAGTTGTTGTGCACGTCGACGCTGACCGTGACGGTGTCGGTCGGGGATACGGTCGAGGAGGAGACGGAGACGTTAGAGTAGTCGAAGGTGCTGTAGGATAAGCCGTAGCCGAACTGCGAGTGTTAGCAAGTGTACGTGTCAATGTGGATTAGGGACAAGCTTACCTCGTACAAGGGGAGAGGAGTGTTCAGAACGTAGTTGCTGCCAAAGACCAGAGTGCCGTTGGCATACTCCTTACCCGGGTTGGGCCAAGAACGAGCAGAGTTGAGGTAGTCGTAGTAGACGGGAGTAGTGCCAACATCGTAGGGGACAGCAACGGAGAGCTTGCCGGAGGGGTTGACATCGCCGTAGAGGATGTCGGCAAGAGCGTGGCCACCCTCTTCGCCCTGGTAGAACATTTGCACCAGGGCACCGGCCTCGTCAGAGATCCAGGGCTCAGTGATGGGCTTGCCGGAGCTGAAGATGACGACGGTGGGCTTGCCAGTGTCGATGACAGCCTTGACAAGCTTGCCCATGGCGCCAACAAGCTTGAAGTCGTGAACGTCAATGTGCTCGCCAGTGGTCGCGTTGAGGCCGGCCCAGAGCTCGTCCTGGTCGCGAGACCATGTGCCTACCACAACGACAGCAACGTCGGCGGCGTTGGCCGCAGCAACAGCCTCCTCGATGCCAGACTCATCGTTGGACCAGCGTTCGACGCCCTTGACGTAGGTGACGGTACCCTCGCTGGCAGCCTTGATGCCGTCGAAGGGAGTAACACCACGCTGCATAGCGGTGTGAATGACGTAGTCGCCGTACTGTTTGGTTAGCAGATGCTCGGGTTCTCGCGAAATGGCACACTTACGTTGACACGGTACGGGTCCTCCAAGTCACCGCCAGCCATAGGGCCGAGAACAGCCACGTTCGCGCTCTTCTTCAGGGGCAAGGTCTCGTTATGGTTTTCGAGGAGGACGATACTCTCGGCATCAAGGTCGCGGGCAATCTTTCTATGCTCCTCGGTGTTGAGGTAGTCGAAGACCTCATCATCTGGCACACCAGTGTAAGGGTGCTCGAAGAGGCCGGCCTTGAACTTAGCCTTGAGAACACGAGAGACGGCAGTGTCGACAATGTCCTCGGGCAGAGTGCCATTGGCGACAAGCTCGGGGATGTACTGGAAGCTGTAGCGGCCACCACCCATCTCGACGTCGTTACCGGCAGGGAGGGCCTGAACTGGTCAGTGACTCAAGACGCTAAAGACACGCTCTGTGACCTACGTTCATGGTGATGCAGACATCATCAGTCTCTTCGCATACCGCGAAAGCATTGCCCAGACGAGCAGTACCGCCGGCATCAGACTACATTTGTCAGTCAAGCTCAGTGTCAGTGGCTTTGCGGACATACAATAACATAGTACTCGTAGCCCCATTCTTCGCGGAGAATCTCGGTCAGGAGGTGGTGGTCGGCAATGGTAGGGACACCATCGTAGGAGTTGTAGGAAGACATGATAGCCCAGGCATCGGCCTCGAGGATCGCGCGCTTGAATGAGGGCAAGTAGGTGGTGCGGAGCTCTCTGGGACCGCCGTGGACGGGAGCCGTGTTCACACCCTGCTCAGGAGTGGCAAAGGCAGCAAAGTGCTTCACCATGGCGCAAACGCCGTTTTCTTGAAGCCCCTTGGTGTAGTGGTAGCCGTACTCTCCGACACTGGCAACTGTTAGCCTGGCGCTTGCCGTTTGGCAGTCAGTCTACTGAACGTACAGGAAGGGGTCCTCGCCGTAGGTCTCCTCGACACGGCCGAATCTCAGCTCGCGTGCCAAGTCGACAACGGGCGCGAAGATCTGGTTAACACCGAGAGCCCTGGACTCAACGGCAATGACCTTGGCCATCTTTTCGATCAACTCGGGGTTCCACGAGCATCCGTGGGCGATCGGAGAGTTGAAGATGGTGGCATTGAGGGCGAGGAAGCCGTGAATACCCTCGCTCTGGATGAAGGCCGGAATACCTGGACAGTCTCAGCATCAATTGGCCCAATTGGCTCACGTTGAACTCACCCAGAGTAGTGTTGTGCATGAAGTAGTCCTGGGCGACCTTGGCTCCATACGAGATCTTATCTACGGTGGAGTAGAGACCGGTCCAGATGGAGTTGGCTCTGTGCTCAGCAGCCCAAACCAAACCCGACTCATTGAAGCGACCATCGGTCAGGTTGAGGTAGTCACGAATGTCAGCTTGGAGCAATTGAGCAGTCTTCTCCTCAATTGTCATGCGCTTGAGGAGGTCAGAGACTCTGCTGTCAATTGGGGCCTTGGGATCCTTGTAGATGGGCGAGCTGCTGTTCGTGCGGTTCTGGGCGCTGGCGAGCGCAGCCAGGCAGGCGAGGGCTAGAGAGAGCTTCATGATTCCTGATCCTGATCCGGTACCGGTCAATGGAACACAGGGTGACGTTCGGCTAAGGCTCCAGAGATCAGAAGAGGCGACCCGGGAATGACGCGCGCAGCTGGAGGGTATTAATACGCTCGCAACTCAACTGCACGGCGCCGCGAATCCCAAAAAGAAAGCGACATGATCCCACGGCCCAGGAAACCGACATGAACAGACGTAATTTGCTCTGGGGCAAACAGCCGACGAGAGAGGAGCTTCTCCGCATCGATCACATATCCCAGGCCACCCCGGAAAGCAGCAATATCTGGAGTGATGGAAAATGCAACGGCGTAATTTTGCTTGCGCAGCGGTCTTGTCTGTTGTCCATTGGGCGGAACTTAGACGACCCCTGACCCGTCCCTGCACCTGGTCTTGCGGGGAGTGGCGGTGTTGGGGGACCAAGACCGGTGACCTCACGAAGACCAGCAGCTGTCGGCCAGCTAATTAGGCAGTGCACCAGACTATTTCGTCCGCATGCTGGCTTGTGAAGCTGATGATGAGCAGTTCCATAAAGGGAAGACGAGTTGGGGTTGGAGTTGGAGAAGCTCATGTCGGCCCCAGATCTGCAGGACCGGACAGGGGTTCACCTCGCTTGGGGCGAGCGAATAGCCGGTGCTTGGCAAGCCAGGTGGGTCTTCACCGGCTGTTTTCCACCAATGGCGCGGCTCGCGGTCTCTACTGATCCGGACCCCGAGAACCGCCCAAATCCGACCACTGCCAAAAGACGCTAACGGCGCCGGGACGGTAGGGACCCCACAAGAGATGGCCCCAGATCTCCGCAAGCACGGCAAAGTGGCCTGCTGATGCCTCTTTGCTCTCTGTTATTCTCCATGTTCATCCCGCTCTCGTTCTCGCCAGCGCTCTCCATTGCTCCAAGCCCACCTCGATCCTGCGCTGCCGGGCCGCTCAACGCAGCCAATCGGTCCAGTGTAATGGCTAAACATGAATCAGCGGCCTAGCTGTCGAGGCTCGCTCAATTGCCGGTACCGGCGGGATTGCAGCCCCCGGATTCGCTGGCGATAACCCCGATAGCGGGACGCTGCCCGTGCAAGTCGCTCTCTACTCCGCCTAATCCTTTTGCCCTCGCGCGATGAACTGTCGTACAAGAGACAAGATTCACTCGATTCTCAGCAGCCTGGGCTGGGTTGCGTCTTGACTTTTTTTCCCAAAATCTTTTTGGCCGTCGCCAGTTTGTGTATTGAGATACCCCCCCTTTTTTTGTTGAAAGCTGCCCAACATGGTCCGCCTTCGCGATGGAATGTGGCTGCCTGCCGAGGGCACGGCGACGGAATACGCTGAAGAGGTCTACTATACTACTGAGATTGATGGTGGAAAAGGCCTCAGTTTGCTGTGCCCGACAAGGAAAATCAGATCTAGAGGCCACACACTGAATGCGATCACCGTCACTATTGTAAGTCGACTCGACCTCTTTGTGATCCTTCGCGGCGCATCACTCACACCGAGACAGGATGTCAAGGCCGAATTTGACGGCATCATCTCAGTCGAGGCAACTCACTGGGCCGGCGCACTCAACAAGGGTCCTCATTTCGAGCTTTTTCCAGACGGCAGGCCCGAGGTTGAGGCACAGATCCAGAAAGGTGACAAGGGCACCACGACTTTAACCTCGGGCTCGCTGTCCGCGACCGTTCACCCGGACTTTGACATACAGTTCCACAGTACCGACGGCTCCAAGCGGCTGACGTCCCTTGGGAGCCGAAGCGTCGGCCTGGCGTACAACCCCCCGCCAAGCACGCCAATGCAGACCGGGGACATGCGCAACTTCAAGCATTACATGTTCACCCAGACCGCGCTCGGCGTCGGTGAGACCATCCACGGTCTCGGTGAGAGGTTCGGCGCCTACAACAAGGTCGGCCAGTCTATTTCGCTATGGAACGCCGACGGCGGCACTTCCAGCGAGCAGGCTTACAAGAACGTCTCCTTCTGGCTTAGCTCAAAGGGCTACGGCGTCTTCATCGACACACCTGGCAAGGTGGAACTCGAGATCGGAAGCGAGCGTTGCAACCGCCTGCAGACCGTCGTCGAGGGCCAGAGGCTCAAGTGGTACATCATCTACGGACCCACGCCCAAGGATATCCTGAAGCGCTACACTACCCTCACGGGCAAGGCCGGCAAGGTGCCCAGCTGGAGTTTCGGTCTCTGGCTCACTACGAGCTTCACCACCAACTATGACGAGGAGACTGTCAACACTTTCCTCGAGGGCATGAAGGCCCGCGGCTCACCTGTAGATGTATTCCACTACGACTGCTTCTGGATGAAGGCTTTCACCTGGACAGACTTTGTTTTCGACTCGGAGCGGTTCCCCGACCCCAAAAAACAAATCGCTCGTCTCAAGGAATCTGGTCTCTGCAAGAAGGTCTGCGTGTGGATCAACCCCTACATTGCCCAGCATGGCGAAGCTTTCAAGGAGGCAGCGGAGAAGGGTTACCTCGTGAAGCGCAAGAACGGCGACGTCTGGCAGTGGGACCTGTGGCAGGCGGGAATGGGTCTCGTGGACTTCACCAACCCCGACGCCTGCAAGTGGTACGAAGACAAGCTCAACACCCTCTTTGATCAAGGCGTCGACGCCATCAAGACGGACTTTGGCGAACGCGTGCCCAGCTTGGACGTCGAATGGCACGACAAGACCATCGACCCCGTCAAGATGCACAACTACTACGCCTTCATCTACAACAAGGTCGTCTACGAGGCCCTCCAGAAACGCTACGGCCAGAACGAGGCCGTCCTCTTCGCCAGAGCAGCCTGCGCCGGCACCCAGCGCTTCCCGCTGCAATGGGGCGGCGACTGCGAGTCGACCCCCGAAGCGATGGCCGAGTCCATCCGCGGCGGTCTGGGCCTGGGCCTCAGCGGCTTCTCTTTCTGGAGCTGCGACATTGGCGGATTCGAGGGCTACCCGCCTCCCTGGATCTACAAGCGGTGGGTGGCCATGGGTCTGTTGTGCAGTCACAGCCGGCTGCACGGGAGCAGCTCGTACCGCGTGCCGTGGGTCATCGACGATGACGACCAGAGCGAAGAGGGCTGCTCCAAGACGCTGGCCAAGTGGACCTCGCTCAAGTCGCGTCTGATGCCGTACATCATCTCCCAGGCCCAGACTGCCATCGAGCAGGGCATCCCCCTGTCACTGCGTGCCATGTGCATCGAGTTCCCCGAGGACCCGACTTCCTGGTACCTCGACAGGCAGTTCATGCTCGGCTCCGACATCCTGGCGGCACCCGTCTTTGAGGAGTCGGGCGAGGTGGAGTTCTACCTGCCCAAGGGCAAGTGGACTTCGTTCTTCACTGGGGAGTCTCGGGATGGCCCTGGTTGGTTCAAAGAGACGCACGGCTTCGGCACGCTTCCGCTTTACGTGCGTGAGAATACCGTTCTGGTCTTGGGAAGTCCCAAGGCTGTCGGTGCAGTGTATCAGTACGACGTCGATGTCGAGGTCAGGTTATACCAGGTCAAGGAGGGCGCCAAGGCTACCATGGTTGACAGCGAGGGTACAGAGATCGGCGTGCTGGAGGTTGGCGCAGATGGGAAGCTCAAGGACATGACGATCCTCAAGGGCAAGATCCAGATCATTGAGCTTTGAGGTTATGGTAGCATGGGCTATGTTTATGGATGCAATGAGGCTATCTACAGGTTTAGGAATAGATGGCTTATAAGAAGTGGTTCAAGCCAAGGGTTTCCAATTCAATCACCAGCTCGTGCAGCATACTTACTGAAGGGTCTGCCGGCCCGTCCCAGCGGTCGTTCCAACCAACCGGGATCTATCGGGTAACGGCTATTTCGTCCACCATGTTGAAGTCATCCGCACGCCAAGTCACTGACGGTCAACATTGAACCCCTCATCTCGTCTCCGATTCTCCATCACCGTCCCCTCCCTTCTCTTCTCATCTCATCTGGGCTCACTTACAGTGGTCTGATCTAGACAAACCTCTTCTCCAAATTCCCCAACCCGGCGATCCCCATATTTTCTTTCCAAACATACCCGGGGGTGTGGGGCGTCGCGGGCTCGCGTTTACACCCCCTACTCACGTAGGGGGGCAAAAAACCCTCGACCACACTAAAAAGTCATTTCCACTTTTAAACTTAATATATTTACTTAATTATATAATATATAAATATAAAAAAAATACTATAATTATATATAAAATATCTACTTTTTTAGCTATATTTTTATTCTATTATTATTACTAGTTATATACTTTATATAAGAGCTTAAAGTTTAATTAGTTTTTAAGACTTATATATATAAAGTATTAATAAATATAAATATAATACTAACTTATATATAGTATATATAGCTTAAAATAATATAACTATAATATTAAAAAAAGTATATTATTAATTTAATAGTTTTTAAAGAATTTATTAGTTTTATTACTCTAGAAATTT